>JAVYIG010004430.1:0-162292 GCA_035222895.1 Strongylocentrotus droebachiensis
GCCCCCCTCTCCTGCCACCGGTTGGATCGCCCCTGGGGGGGGAGGGGAGAGGGAAGAGTGGAGAAAAGGTGTCCCAGTTAGCTCGCAATAGGTAACAAATGCATTTGTAAAGTATTTTTTTCATATCCGCCTTGAGTACTTGCCTCAATCCTTGCACCTCTTTAGACACGCCAGTGCGCTTGTGCAAATCGAGTGGTTCTGGCAACTAAACGTACATATAAGCGATACATTGCGAAGAATTCTCCGCTACCCCAAATAGCGATTCTGCCGAGATCCGGGAAAATCCTGAAATCCGCATTGCATTATGGGATAGCTTTTCGACATTACAGCTTCCTGTGCAGGCGTTCGTGATCACAACCCTCTCTTTCACGGTAGAGTTTAACGGCCTTTTGTGCTAAAGTCACTAATTCTGCCCGAAGCTTTCCATTGCATATTATAATCTGTACCAATTACACTGATTGGCATCGATTTTAGCGTGCGTGAAAACTCTGCACAGCGAACACAGGCGCTAGCGCCAGCGGGATGGACTCTATACCGGAAGTTGTAGTGACGACCCGAGAGAGTGAAAATTACCTCGTCTCGCGAATTTCGAGATTTTCGTACCTATTTAGGGTAGCGAGAATTGAATCATAGACGAGAATCGTGTTGATTGTATTAGTTTCATGAGTTTGTCAGGTGTTGTGTTCCAAGCTTTTTTGACGACGTTTGCTAAATATCCTTCTCTACTTCAAGCTTTTTCATCTCAACTGTCAACGCTGAAATCTATCAAGGTAATGTACCAAAAAAATGATAGGGCATTTGTTACAAATATGGCTTTTACACTAAAAACAAATACACACCGATGCACTCCTCGGAAGTACGAGCATTCGTGAGCATAATTAGAAAAATACAGTAGTCAGAGCAGAACACAGTGCATGGTAAAGAGCACTCGTGAACCCAAATAGGGAAGTGTACCCAATAAACAGAACACTAACAAATGTGTATTTTAAGTAAATTTAAAGTATGGTGCCTTTTGAACTAAATGTAAACGTTATCGACACGTGCCTTCGTTAAAAAAGTGTGTACTCCTGTTCAAGTTTTCATCTCATCTAAGAAATACCAATTTATCACGCGACTGGGGTAACGTGATTCCACTTACCTCTGTAAATCAAGTGATTATGACCAAATAACCACTTGACCTAGCAACGAGTTTTCTATCCGTTAACTGATTGTGGTAATAAACAAGTAATTCTTTGGTCTTTTAAGCACCTTTATTGATTGGTTTCACAGGTTATCCAAGGTTGATGGTAATAATCACTTTACTTACACCGGCTTATCGTCTTATTGTTCTGTCCGTGAATATTTGGTTGTATGAAATTAGTTATTCTGAGGTGTCTTACACACTTTTTAAAAATGCTTTCGTAGTTTATACCAAAACTTTCTTGGTGATACTTGGCTCAAACTGATTACTACTCTAAGCTGTGAATCCGTGATATTAGGTGTGAACAATTAGTAATTCTTAGGTGTCTTAAAACACCTTTTTAAATGGTAGTCAAAGTTACCGAAGTTCCGCGGTGATGATCTCTTGACTCAAAAGGATTATCAATATAAGCTGGACATTCGTGATTTCTAGGTGTGCAAAAAAATATAGGCCTATCTTGGGTGTTCTAAAGGGTTTCACACTTATACCATTTCAGTTCCCTGGTTATAATCCCGTGACTGCTGGCATGTTTCCAGTTGCATTAGTTGAAAACTGGTCCGTGGGCATATTTCCAGTTGAACCAGTTGACGCCAGGTAATTTGCATATTGAATATGGGCTGTATGCAGATCTATGTTTTTTTTTAACAATTTATCTGAATGTACAGCATATTTCTTAATTACTGATGATTTAGGTATATGCAATTCATTTTGAAAATACTACAAAATATAAATTGCAAATTATCAGGACATTTCACTACTTCGTATAAATTACATTTAATTAAACATGAATAAGGAAAAATAAACTATGAACTGGAATAAATTCAATAAAAATACAAGTATATGGAACATGTGTCCCCCCCCCCCCGCCCCCTGGATCCGCCACTGCTCATCAATATAAATGCCTAGGAATTTGTTATTTCTCTTTAGTTTTTCTTTTGTTGCTTGGGGCACACCATACGTAACTGATAACATGGTCGATTTGGCATTTAATGGAACATTAGTTTGTTCGGTATGAGCACGAGTTTTAAAGTGGATGAAGTTAGGTTTACCCAAATTCAACCGATAATTTTGGCAATTCAGTATTTAGGGTTTAAACAAGACTATCTAGGTTGGAATGAGGAGCAAAAAATGTTAGTGTCATCAGAAATATTATATATTGTAGTAAGGAAGAGACATTAGAGATATCACTAACATAAATCCAAAAAGAAGTGGGCCTAAAATAGAGCCCTAGGGCACACCATACGTAACTGATGACATGGTCGATTTGCAATATTAAATATTGTATATTGACTTCTACAAAAAAGGTAACTACGAAACCAATTTAAAGGTACACCTCGTATCCCGTAATGGTAAAGCTTATGTAGGAGTATGTCATGATCGAGGGTATCAATACCTTACTTAAATCCATGAAAACTCCTATAACATGCTCGTGTTTGCTAAGGCAGATGATACCCTATCACATAATTTTATAATAGCAAATTCCCTTGAATGAAATTTTCCTGAATCCATACTGATCATTATTAAGTAAACTGCTGTCAGTAAAAAATGTATATAGTCTATCGTAAACGAGTTGTTCTAATATTGAAGAAAAACATTTATTTATTTATTTCACATATTCATACAGGGTATCTCATTCAGTTTAAAAATATGGTCTTTCATAAGGCCCTGTCTCAATAAAAATACACATATATACAAATTTCTCAAAACAAAATCATAAAAATAACAGTAGGAAGAAAAAAGACAACAAATTAAATATATAAAGCATATTAACATCAAAGCACAATAATAAACAAGTAAAACTAAACAATATGAAATAAGTTACGATAAAAAAAAAAGCTGATCTTTCATGCTGCCCTGCTTTGTAAAAATACAAATAGATATGCAAAATGTTTCCATATATAATAAATTGAGAGAAAAAAAAAGAGAATAACATCAATTACGCCAACAAATATAGTAAAGGTAAGATCATATTAAAGGTAAATAATGATACAATATAAGAAGTTACAATGACCTTGTATTAAAAACAGAAAATGAGACACCGCTCATATGATATTGTAAAAGGGCAAGAAAGGTCAGCTTTTACAATGTTCAACAAGATAGAGGATTCATGATAACATTGACAGAGAACCTATAAATCTCCCAGATCCAATTTAGTAGATACAAATTTAAGATGAGTTTAAGAAAATGTATAAACATGTTACTTCTCTGATATCATCTGTTTAAATACATTAAGAGTTAAACAAAGTCGGGCTTCCACTGTAAGTTTGTTCCATACTTTAACGCCATAATTCACGAAAATATTAGAATCAAATTCAGTATTGCACTTAAAAGGTTTCAACAGGTTTCTTATTACTATTTCGAGTTGTGCGTTGCATAACATCATCTAGTAGTACAAATTTATCACATATAGCTGGAAGAGCTAAATTATTAATACATTTAAAAACCAGACAACAAGTGGCCTTGTCGAACAATTCATTTAGAGTTGGCCATTCTAGGCCATCCAAGACCTGTCGCGACGGAAAGTGCAAAGACCGTCTGGAAATAATATAAGCTGCTCTTTTATGAAGTTTATTTAGCATATCGACATTATACCAATCGATATCCCTAGTACAATTGTTTTAGTTGATATTGAGTTAATGATTCACGGAGCCTGCGTACAATTCCCAGTTTCTGTTTAATTAAGAGGGACATATTTTGAACATGGTTAAATGTGAGATTTACGTCAATGGTAACACCAGACATTTATGGGCTGAGACACACTCCAGTCTCTTACCGTTTACATCTACCTTTAAGGTCGCATCATCAAAAGTACTAATCCTTTGATGTGAACCCACCAACATGACTTCTTGTCTGTGTTTAAAATCACTTTGTTCACCAATGTCCATTCATGGAGTTTACAAATTGTGTGATTCAGTTTATTTTGAATCTCTTGGAGAGATGTTCCACTTACAAACAGTGTTGCATCGTCTGCATACATATAAACACTACATAAACTTAGATACTGGGGTAGATCATTACTCAGAATAATGAATAAAAACGGCCCTAATACCGAGCCCTGAGGCACGCCTGAGGGAACATCCCTTTCAACCGAGGATTTATCTTGAATGGTAACGAATTGCTTTCGATATAGGACTGGAACCAACGTATGCTCTGTTCAGAACAACCATATTGTTGAGCAAGTTTATGTAGCAGAATTTAGTGATATTCTGTCTCAAAAGCTTTTCTAAAATCAATAAAAGCAAGACCATTAACAACTCCCTTATCTACATTGCTGGCCCAATGATCGATCATGCATAACAATGCCGTTTCCCAGGAATGTCCTGGCAAAACCCGATTGGTTTCCACAAAGTTTATTATTCTGTAAGGTACAGATGCTTGTGGACAGCTCTTTTTAGTAACTTTGATACTACAGAGAGTAGAGATATCGGTCTATAATTCTCAACTTTACTTTTGATCTCAGACTTATGGATGGGCTGAATTCGAGCTAATTTTCAGGATTCGGGCGCGGACTGAGTTGATAAAGATAAATTAAATATGTAAGTTAGGCTGTCAATCAAAATCGAGACCTCACATATAAGTTTAAGTAGTTTAGTTGGCATACCGTCAGGACCTGTTGCTTTCTTAGACGACATTTTATATAAAAAACAAACTCAGACGTAATGTATGGGACACGAAATTGATCATCGCCATCATGTTCTGCATTTGAATCATTATACAAATTCTGACTCTCATTTCTTCTTACTTCTCCAATGCCTTTTATACCATCTACATCTTCAGTAGTCAATTTTGTGATGGATTCGATAAAATAATATTTCAAGCAGTTTGCTACATTTATTGGATTTGAAACAGTGTCACCATCAATTTCTAGACTGTTTTCATTTCTCGGCCTTGCTTTGGTGATGACCTTTCAGGTGCTTCAAATTGCATTTGTATTACACAATTTATTTTGCAATAATCTATTTATATGCTAAAACCTTGTCAATCGTATGTTTTTAGTAATGATATTTTTGAATTGTTTATATTTGTGCCACATGGAATTACTACCACTTCTTATAGCTTGTCTATAGTATGAATCACGTCTTTTCATTTAGTTCGATAATGTCACCTGTAACCCATGGACAAGGGTTAGATCTCATACTAACAGGTTAATATTAATATTAACAGCTGCCATAAACATAGCATACCACTTGTTCCAGACCTCCGTTGCATCTGTCATGGACAAAATGGTTTGAAGAGGCATTATAAACAACGAACTGAGGAAATCATCTTTGTTAAACTTAGTATAACTACGATATTTTATCACATTCATTCTACTTTCATTATGTTTATTACTGCCAATCACTGTATATACCATAACGTGGTCACTGAGATGTTTTTTTCAATACCACATTTAATATGTTCTTTCGGAAAGCTAGTGTAAATATGATCTATCAAAGTTTGCGTTACCAAAGTAATACGTGTTGGTGACTTAATCATTTGGTGCATGAGAAATCCTGTCATAGCTGACTTTAATCTTTGAGTAGATGAATCACAATTCGAAGAGAGTGGATCACAATTAAAATCGCCAAGTATAATTGTTTCTTCAATTCGATTGATTGCGTTATTCAACATGTCATCAAACCTGTCAAAAAATTCAAGAGGTGAATTTGGCGGCCTATACAGAGTACACAATTAAACTGGTTTAGTATTAAAGTTAATTGCATTTCATCTGTACCCACAAAATCATTCAATATTTGTCTCCAAATCTAAACATTGAGAATAGTGAATATTATTTGTAATGTATATTACCACTCCACCACCATGTCTTGTACGGTCTTTGCGTATCATATCAAAGCCCTCGATATGAATGTCGTTGTCCAATATCGTCATGTAACAGTGGGACTCTGATATCGTAATAATATCAAATGGACATTTCTTCACCATGAATCTCAATTGATCTATTTTAGCAGGAAGGGAGTTTATATTCAAATGACCAAATCATGAAAGTATTGAGATAATTACCGAATGAACTAGCATCGTCCTTCTTATAGAAGGGTATTACTTTCGAATTGTTTATCATTGAGGGAAAACTACCAGAGGAGAATGAAAGGTTGATTATGTAACCGAGGTGCTTAATTATACTTCCAATTATATTTTTCAGCAAATGTGTATTCATGATCATCTCATCATGTCCAGTTGAATGACTGGACTTGAGTGATGCAACAATCCTCATTACCTCAATCGGATTTGTAGGGTTAAAGTTAATACTATTTACAGAGGAATCAAAAAGAAAATCACGACAACTATTGCTATACCCTTTGATTTTCAAAGTCTGTTCAGCACGTTTGTTTGAAAAATAATTATTAAAACAATTTGCAATGTCATGTGGATCCTTTACAGTAATACCATCGTGCCTAAACACAGTTGAATGAGAAACTTTCCCCCTTTTCAGAATACCATTTATTATCTTCCACTTGGAAGAAGAATATTGTGCCCAGGGGCGGATCTAGCTTTTTGCTAAGGGTAGGGTTTGACCAAAATAATGACGATGCGGAGCATCGTCCACGAGCCGCGAAGCGGCGAGCCGATTTTTTTGGGGGGGTGTTTATTTGAACCCCGTAAGTGATGTTTTCCTGGCATCTATTAACACAATGGAGACCATAAAAAGCAGTGCATGATAACGTCTTTTTAAATCAAGTAACAGTTTAATACACAGTTATATCCAGAGGTATCATGTGTTTGGTTAGTTACCAGATGAGTTGAATATCTTCTCACAATATTTGCACTTGAAAGGGTTTCTCTTCAGCGTGCGTTCTTTTTTCTTTCTTTTTTTCTTTTTTTTTTCCTTTTTTTTTTTTTCTTCTTTTGGGGGCCGCCCAAGGGGGGGGGGGGTTAAACCCCCTAAACACCCCCCCCCCCCCCGTAGATCCGCGCCTGGTGCCTGTTCAAACTGTTTTGTGTAATACATTCGTTTTGATTTACGAATAATATGTGTAAGCTTATTTCTATATTGCGTATATTCCTGCTTCTTTCTATATGTAGGGTTGCAAAGGCTTTTTTATATAGCTTATTTCTTTGTTTAATAGATTTCAGAATTCCTCTGGTAATCCAAGGATGTTTTAGTAAATATCTGTGATATTTAATTTTGACTTTTGGTATATTTATATTCAAATAGTTTGTTAATGTTTCTAAAAACCTCTGATCAGTTGGCCTTTACTGGTTCATCACCTGGACCAGTTGCTACTAGTTTTTCCTTCTAATCCCAAACTGCTTCCGGCGCGCCTGGACGTGTATAATGAAAGTCCAAAACACGATGTTCGGGAACGGGATGAGAACGTCATTATTTTGGTTCATTATTGCGTAACATTTGCGTAATTATTGGGTTGAAAGCGGGTTATAGTATAAACATATTTCCTCTTCGACGTGAATTTCACGTGGATGAAGAACATGATCTATCCCAAGTCAGCCTCTTAATATTCACATGAATTTCACGCAGATATTTTGACTAAAACTATCATTAACGCTTCACGTGTTTCTGTCACGCGATTCTAAAACTTATAAAGATTGTGATAATTTCATTTACGAAGATGTAATTTCATAACCAAACAAAAACGTATTAGGTTTACAAAAAATGGCCCCAAGGTAGGGATAATCATGTTATTATAATGGTGATATTCAAGTGACATTTGCGTGATTTAGTGTACGTGTTTTTAAGTGACGTAGTGCAAGAAACGCCAAGTGTTTGAAGAACGTAAATCTTTTCAAGTCCATACATTGATATAAACGTGATTTTCACGTGAATTTGTTTATTGGGTAATACTTAAATGATATCATTATATTTTCCTTGGTCGCGCTTTGCTTGAAAGAGATCATGATATTAAAGGGATAGTTGAGTTCTGTTTTCAGACCGCAAATGCCTTCAAAGTGCATGGTTATTGCTCTTATTCTTATCTATGACATTTCTAGTGCCCTTTTAGAACCTAAAATTGCTATGAAGGTAATTTTAGACCCCAAAATGTGTGAAATTTAGCGAATACGAGCATACCAATTCAGCTCCACTTTAAAAAAAAACACTGTGACCGTTAATTAATTATTTAATTGAAAATAACAATACATGGGCCGGCTGGTTGTGCGTAATACAAGCAACATGAAAATACCCACAAAAAAGCCAACATCGGCATTGGCTGAAATACGACGTAAAAGGCGTTATTTCGTTTTTTTCCAACGGTTTTTTCAAATTTTTCAAAAGATCTAGTATTTGTGGTGGTACACAAGTATTAGAAATCGTTATATTTCAGCCGTCTCTGAACCGATTTTGATCAAACAAAGATAATTTGACACTCAGTTTTTCATTATCTCACAATAAAATTATTTTGTGTAGCGCCCTCTGCAACAGAACTCAACTATCCCTTTAATATGTTCAACTTACAGACAGAATGAATATAATGTGTATTTTCTTTATATTATTTTGTGTTCTATTTATTACAAGCTTGAATAAAAACACATACAAAATATTTGAATTTCCATATTACTTAACTGAGCAGTGCGTTTCGTATACTGTTCAACAATTGTATTAGAATCCTAGGTTTCCGTGACACCGGCCAGCAGTCGTTCTGGGGGTATTTGCAGAATTCCCTGCAAGATTCGTAGATTTAATAAATCTACAAATAATATTTGTTTTAAGACATGTCACCATGCTGTCCGAACTCTAATTCTTTCCAGCTTGGATTAGTACAATAATTTTTATGCTATTTCGTGTACTAGAGATAGATGGAAACTTGAAACTGTCGAGAATCGTGCCGCTAGATTAATCTTTGGCCTTGGGTCTAGTACTCATATGTTACCATTACTTGAGGAACTCCAATGGTTACCTATACACTAACGTGTTCTGCTTCTGTTTATATCGGAATACAAACATCATCTCGTAATATTTGATTTGAATTGAATTGAATTGATATCGTTATTTATACACGGTTAATCTATGTGATCTATTTCCTGTGAGACTATACATTTTTGTCCTCTTTTTATATATTTGTATTTGTAAGCGCAATGGTACTCATTGTTTTTAACGCTCCTAAATATTATTATTATTATCATTATGATGTCCTGTAAACTGTTGATGTCCTGTAAACCTCACATCGATGATGGTTATCTTCATAGATTCATAACATGTATCGTAACATTAATTATAAATAAATGTTACGTTAAGAAGATTGTTAATGGTTCTGTTTATTACCCAAATACTTTGTGTTTTTTTAATTCAAGTCGCTCCTAAGATTATTTTTAAAATTTGAATGTGTTAGCAAAGAAAATAATACTAATCTGGAAGAATTGGTATATATTTTAATTTTTAGCCTAGGTTATTTTTCACTCAATCATCGAGTTATTGATGTAAATATGTATTGAAATTATGGAAATGAAAACCTCGCTTGAGGATAAGAGAAAAAACAATCTCCATAGATTTGTAAGCGCTATTGTACTCATTGTTTTTAGCGCTCCTAAATATATTGTATTGTTTTGTTGTATTGTCTTGGTTTATTGAGATAAAAATCATCGGACATGCAGCTAAAAGCTGAAATTGTTCGATTTACAGAGTAAAAAGTACATGGTTTCATTATCATTATTATTAAGATGTCCTGTAAACTGTTGAAGCTATCTCTTCGTCACATCGTGCTATTGGTTCTCACATCGATTATCTTCATAGAGATATCTTCGAAGTGGCTGCCACATCGAAACTTCAAACATGATCATCCCACTTACAAGGTAAGTCCCTAATACATTATTTGACGTCGGACATTATTAATTGGAGTGAGTGTCATATCAATCAAAGAGGGTACCCCAAATATTAACTTCAGTTCGTGCCATCTCAAAACTTTAATTTTTTTTATCTAGGATTAAGTCCAACGAATATTACTAGAAATTATTGCCCACTTTATAACTTTAAGTACAAAGTACAATTAATTATAACGTTTTTATTTTGTCTGTAGACAATGGTGTTCATCAAGCCAAATGAAAGAAGATTGAACTGGTCAAACGATCCGTGTTTTTCACAGAACATTGGCCAAAGCCTTACGCCGACGAGCAATGTCTTCTCAATGGCAGAGGTCATCAACGCCAAGGCATCGTACGAGGTCAACGACACTCTACAGATCCGCATCACAGCAAGGGATGTAAACAACGTCACCAAGACTTGCGGAGGTGACTACTTCCGGGTCAAACTATACACTAAAGAAACACAGTCATCCTGGAGCATTGACGTCACAAACGACCTAGGAAATGGTACCTACGTGGCTGATGTGACATTACGATGGCCTGGGAAGGTTGAAGTGATTGTGACTTTGGTTCATCCCAGCGAGGCTTTGAGGGTTCTGCAAAGGATTCGAGACATAGAGCCCGGAAGGGCGGTTTTCAAGGGGCGCTACATGAGAACTCTTGACACGGGGGTGGACATCTTTGAAGATGAAATGTGCCTTCCAAAGGTCATCCTTAATGTAAGTTGTTCATATCTCTCTCTCTCTCTCTTTCTTTCAAAATTAAAGCCTTCGTCGTGAAAATTACAACGAAGAGAATGGAACAAAATAGTGGACACAGTTTTGACAAGGATATAAATATAGTTCTTGAGTATTATTTTGTCTATTTTCAGCCCTCGACGAAGGCTATAATGCCGAAAGCTTACATATAAACAACCGTGATTGTAGCTACATCCTATAGTCTTTTAGTCTTTCATTTGTGTTGTCCCTTAAGTTGAAACGTCCCGTCATGTTCAGCAGTAAGTGTTTACGATTAAATATATACATGTATATACCGTGTGAGTCAATACAAAATTGCTAATTATTTTTAAAATCATCTATGAACTGTCAATTTGTATACATCTTTTGAAAGAGTGTGTTATCCCAAATCATTTGGTACCATTTTTGTGTGGTATGTGTTCACGCTTGGATGAACAGGAGACATTGTTTAAGATTATAATCGAATGGGAGTGGGGGAAACTTGAAAGAGACTTCTTTAAATATGCTCGAATTCTGTTTTTCTTCATCACTGTCCTAAATCTTTACTTTTCTGAAGAAATATAAATAGATGAAAGCCCTATAGAGCAATATTAAGACATCTTGCAAAAAACTGATTTAGTACTAATTGTATGCATATCAAATTGCCAAATTGTTCGTAGCAATTGTATGTAAGTGTACGGTATAGGTGTATTAATTGTGTGTGCGCGCACGTGAGAGTGCGTGTGCATGTTTGCGTATTAAATATATACGTATCAATAATTGTTTCGTTTTCCTTGATGCTGACAGCATTCTCTGTGTAACTTCACGGATGAAAGATCAGGCTATCCATGGTTCTGTGTAGCGCCCTCTAATAAAA
Source organism: Strongylocentrotus droebachiensis (assembly GCA_035222895.1). Taxonomy (NCBI): domain Eukaryota; kingdom Metazoa; phylum Echinodermata; class Echinoidea; order Camarodonta; family Strongylocentrotidae; genus Strongylocentrotus; species Strongylocentrotus droebachiensis. The sequence continues at coordinate 11,525 of JAVYIG010004430.1, forward strand.
ATTTATCGTGTGATAACTGGAAGCTGTACATGCCAGATCCCAAATTAATCGAAAAGTATACGATGGGGGCCGTCAGCAAGGAAGAACAAACAATATTCCAGATGTAAGTTATTCTTTTCTTAATAGTCATCTTATTCGCAAACAGACTGAGAAGGTTTGAGCCTAATATTCATAATGCTCAATTGATTGTCAGCTAGCATGACAGATTAATGACAGAAGAATTCAGACAGCGGAAGTCGCATCTGATTATTCAGTCATTTCATCGAGCTTCTTTCACCATCATGACATTCATTTTCTTTCAATTTAATTCAATTCAATTAAATTCTTATTTCATTAAGTTAAATAACCCAATACATTCAACAATCAGATATGACAAAATACACATTAAAAATATATTGGACAAGGACATAACAATAAACTGGATATGCTGCAACCTGAAAGATACATGATCCTTTAAGATTGACCCATTTTTGATAACAAAAAATATGACAATTGCACTAAAGAGGTAATAGTCTGGGAGTGGTTGCAAAGAGGGGGGGGGGTAATGATCAGGGGGAATTTGTCTATTCTTTCGTTACATTCCAAGTCATACCGGCAGTGACGTAGCTACAGGATGGGAGGGGGTATAAGACAATTGCCCCTAAACATTAGTCCGGGCAACTATCCCTGGACAATTACCTGTTAAGACCAATTGTATTGATTTCATAAGTTCCTTACATGGAAGGGGGAACCCCAACCAATTCACTTCCCCCATCCGCTGTCTCCGCTACCTCGTGAAGACATCGTCTCCGGCGATCATCTCCTAGTAATAATTGTCCGGGGGATAATTTTCTTTCGAGTAATTGTCCTGGGGTAATTGTATTTCAGGTAGTTGCCAGGGGTGGGGGCGTGGCTCTGCATTAATTGTCCGAGGTAGCTACACGGGGAAATTTTGCAGGGGGTAATATTGTCCGAATCTTTCTGGTAAAAGAGGAACGGAGGAATTTTTGTTTTTATTTATTTTACGCTGTTTCAAAACCCATAGTAGGCCTTGCTAAATCATGATGGGCTCTAGCCCCTGGAACGATACGAAACCTATTGTAAACAAGCTGACTTTGTCATGACAAGGTGATTTTGTGATGTTTTATTTTTTAATAAACACAATATACATATTCTTGAACATACCTTTCTTCATATTTTTTCCCTCCACAGGGATTTTATTGATTTTCATTTGCAACAAATTAACAAACATATATTCAAGGTAATTCATATTTATAACATGAATAAAATTGACTACTAAAGATACAAATATTTGTTGAACTGTCGAGTTAACAGAGGACAAACATATTTTCAATAATGGATTTCTGATATTCATGAACAACAAAAATGGAAGAAACAATATAAAAGAGACATATTATCCTTTGGTTATAGGGCTATATACAACTATTTTGTTGTGACCACTGCTAATGATTTTTTGTCTTCAAATAAATAGAATAGAAACAAACAATTCAGAAAAAGAAAAAAAAAACATTTTATATAAACAAATTCCTAAATTGAAACCATTATTTGGGGAACTTATTATTTCTACAATTCGAATCTGCAATAATCTTTTCTTTTTTGAAATAATTTTTAAGTCGGGCAATGTTTTCTTTATTTTGCACGTATACACCATCTGTCGCACCACAATCAGAATAAAATTCAATGCATAATTATTTGAACCTCTTAAACCAAATAATATATCTTGTAGTGAAAATATTATTCTATTTCCGGTTCCAGTACATATCCAATGTTTCAACCTATCCCAGATATGTGTAAAATGCGTACAATCACATAGCAGATGTATAACTATATTGGGCTATTGCATATTTTAATGTAATCATTATCCCATAAGGGTTGGCAGGATATGTTATCACAATGTGTGGACAAGAGTGTACTATAAGCCATGAACATTTCCTGAACATATGGCCTTCACAATCATAACAAATCAATGTTTTTCTTTTAATTACAGACATAAGTTGCCTATCAAACACCATCCTCCTCCCCTCAACGTAGTTGGGGACTCTAACAGTGAGTATAATAGTCTTAAATTTTGCAATGAAAAAGGTTCCTGCATTAAAAACCTATAGGAAAAAGTGTAGTAAAAACAAGTTAGTAGTAATTATAATGGCCTTTAAAATACAAAAGAGGGAATGAATATTGGAATGCCATTGTTAAAGAGACTCGGTAACATTGTTGAAGGTTGATGAAAAAATTGCTTAATTTTTGTTTAAAATGTTACTTACTATATTCCTTCTACTGTACTAACCCTCTGACATGCAAACAATTCTGGAAAAATTCTCAAACCACGAAGATATGTATGGTTTTCTTCGAATGCGTCAATGGATGACACCCTCTAACAGTGATTAACAATAAATTCTCCCAACCATTTTTGAATTTTCCCAACCGTTTTTCCATGGAAAAAAAGACATAAAAACAGGCTATAAAAAATCTGTCAACACTTAAATGTCTGGAATGGTATTTAGAGCCAATTCATTGTTTTGTGAAGATTTATATTCACCTAAAATGTAATTAAATTGTAATAATATAGTTGGGAGAATTAAGGAATCGATTAGATCAGTTTTTCCCAATTTGTACCATGAATAATGGTCCGTTTTCACTCAAATTTTCAGATTATCTTTAATTGTACATTTAGCATTGAAGTCACTACCTTAGCACCACTATTTCCCATCTGAACAATGTTACCAAGTCCCTTTAATCTTTAGTTAATTAGTTTTGGGATTTGAGGAGGGCTTGCAAAAGGGTCGAGGGTAGTGAAGTTTCTTAAAAGGGATATTATCACATTATATACGTGTTAACTATAGTACTAGAGGTGTCGTTCATAAGGCCAACAAAAAAAAACCACATGTTTAGCGTCCTGTTTTTTTAAATATAGAAAGGAGGAGGCCCTTTGTTTCTCCTTTTTTTTCCTTCAAAATGGCCGCTTAAAATGGCCGCTTCGTACATTTTCACTGACAGTCGGGCTATTTTCAAGATGGCCGCCAAAAATTTTAAAATCAGAAATAGGTTTAATTTAGCAGTGTTTTTCATGTTTTTTTTCTTTAAAAAAGAAAAATCAAAACAATTTATAAAAAAAAGGAAAATAAATATTTCAATTTTTTTTTTTTTTTTTTTAAAGCAGGCGGCCCCAAAAAAGGAAGCGGGCGGGGACGCTAAACATGGATATTTTTTAATGGCCTAATTTCACAATTTCACAATCCCTTGTACATTTTCCTACTTCCAAAAACTCTACAGACTGGAAGAAGAGCATGTTTGCTTATCAAGATGATCTACCTTCCTGCAGACCAGGACAACACTTACACAACCCTTCTCCTTCGGGCTTCTATAGCAAGAACATCTGGTTTTCAGATCAATGCAAACTCCGTCGATTTACTAAACCAGATGTCTTACAGTGCCTGCAAAACAGAGCAGTCCATATTTTCGGTGACTCGACTTCTAGACAGTTCTACCTCGAGTTTGCCAATAATTACAAACCTGAGATAGTGGGGAAGAAACCAATAGATGATTGTGAAAAAAGAAGGGGCCCATTACGCGCTAAGAGCAGCGATAAGTTGAACATCTCTATACATTTTAAATTTCAAGGTTTTCCCGCTCGTCCATCGGTACTTATTCGCAAGGATAATGTGCATTACATTGTCAATGAATTAGACGTTCTGAAGGTAGACTCTAGATCAGTAATCTTAATTTGCGTTGGAACACACTTCACGACATACCCATTAGAGATGTACGAAGAGAGAATGAGAGATATTAAAGCGGCTGTTCAGAGACTACACAAGAGAAGTCCTCAAACACTGGTAGTCTTTAAGAGCGCAAACACCCGAGAACATGCAAAGCTCCTTCATCAGTTACAGAACAGCGAGTGGTATATTTGGACCTTGGACCAGGCGTTGAGGGCAGTCTTAAAGGATTATCCAGAACTGGCTTTCATTGACGCGTGGGATATGACCATAGCTCAGAATTTCAAAGACAATGTTCATCCTCATCACGCAGTTCTCTCAAATCTGATGAATAATTTTCTTTCCTATATTTGTCCTGATACGCCAAGTTCTCCATAAAGCCGGTTTAACTAAGGAATACTTGCTTAATTTGGTTTGATTGCGAATGAAGAATAATAGTGGGTTCTTAAATATAAATTTATTCCTGCCAGGTGACCATTTACCTCACCTGGGTGGAAAGTGGCAAACTTAGATTAATAGCTTGCCAAAAGACTTTGGTGCCGCGGTGACCCGGGACGTGATCAACAGTCTGGTGACGTACCGACTTAACCATGGCATTGCGCCATGGCGCGCTACTTATCTTTTCATGACTTTCATGGCGTGTGAAGTTATATAAATAAGTTGTAATATAAGAACCACAAGTAGATCAATGAGGGGTTCAACAAAATGTTATGAAGAAAGAGAATAAGGGTAGGTTTCATTGTTTTATATTTTAATCGATGAAACACAATTTGGAAACTCTGTGGCATATATTTCCAGGAATTCTCTCATTTGCTCCGTCTCCTATACATATAACGATATATTTTTGTTTTATATAGGTTTTATTTCCACATTAACTGCATATGAAAAGAATTTCAAAGTAAGGCATATACATGGTAACAAAACATGTACATTAATGTTCGATAGATACAACAGTAAAAAAAAAACGATTTAATGGCAAGTCATTAAATACAAATGATGCTAACAATAATCTGCAGTAATGAGGAGGAAACCTTGGAAGCATTATGCTTGTAATAAAGGTTCCCTTTACATAATATATATACGGGCCGGAGGTGTCACACAAATATTCTGTATGCATTACTTTTTTGTAGGGGAATCTGTTTGCAATGCTAGTTTTTTGACGAGGTGATGCTGGAGAAAGTTGGGTATCTTTGTTTACAATCCACACCTTATTCCTGACCTTTCTAGCCATTGTAATTGAGTTTCGAGTACACAAACTCTTGATTGAAAGTCAAGTGAACGATCCACATCACCTTCTTCTTCTTCTTCTTGGTTTCCTCCAGGTTTGGAGAACTGCGGAGTGTATCCTTCGCAGATTGAGTAAATAGATAGTAGAGACAATACAAAACTGGGTATATAATATCAGAGATCACAAGACATGAAGATGACAGCTTATGCAGGAGCTGCTTTGTTCACAACAGAACGTTTAATGTGCATATCTAATATGAATGTTAGGGATGCAGCATGATAATCCAGGGCCTGGGCAGTTATGGGTGGGTCGTCGTTAACTCCAAGGAGGATGAGATTTGTGATGACGACGGCCACGAGATGAGAAGGAACTAATTGTAATTGATGTTGAGTGCGAGTTGATAGGCTCATGATGAAGTTTTCCCTTTCATCGTTATAAAGGGGACATGCCCCTATCAGATGATTGACTGTTTCATCCGCAGTCAGGCAGGGACATGCTGGACTCTGTGAACCATTAGACAAGGTAGCCAATCGTTGGTTGGTTCGGTACATGCCGCAAAGTAATTGGCATTTAATTGGGATGGCTTGTCTAAGGTGAGGAAACGGGGTTTTCCTGGGAAGTAGGTGTGGTGTCTCTGAAGGGTGTAGGCTGGCCATCATGTTGAGAGTCGATTTGGTGGATGTAGCAGATGCTGTCTTTTCATGCCTGTGCTCTGTGACAGTGGATTTGACTGTCTTCTTCCAGGAGAAATACGGGATCGGCGAGTTCAGAAGCTCCTGTATAGATGGTAGCTGGTAATGCTCAAGGAGGTCGCTGAATGAAGCAATGTACCTGGTGCTTGGATGGTGGCATAACATGTGGAAGAAGACCCTGGATTCGAATCTGCTGTGTGAGAGAAGCAACAGCTGGCCGAGTAGTCTCAGTTGCTGGATATGGAGGCTGTCAGAGATAGGTAGGAGTCCTGTGAAGAGGTGTATTGCTTCAGTGGCGGTGGTGCGAGGGAGTCCCAAGATAGATTTGAACATCTGGGTCTGGGCCCTGTCAAGGTGGAGCTTGGCCATCTTTGTCAGAGGCATGACCTCTGCCCCGTATAACATCCTCGGGATGCAGAACTTCTCCCATAAGATTGAGGAAATATGAGGGGGTAGGCCGCTTCTGTGTGCTCCAACACCAGTAAGGGCGTACATCGTTCGGTTACCAGTTGAGATCATCCTGGCGCTTGGGTCTGATGGGCAAGCCGTGCGTATGATTCCAAGATGAGGGTGCGACTCAGTCTGGGGTATCACGTCCCTACCGTAACGAAAAGAAGAGGATGTGGAGGATCCCATCACCACAATGGCACTCTTAGAGGGATTGATGGCGTACCGCCATTCGGTTGAGTATACATGAACTACATCAAGCATGAGGTTCAGTTCCGCTGCTGTGGAGGCCAGTAGGGCCACATCATCCGCCAAGACTATGATGCCTGTATAAATGGAGCCAGTGTGAAGACCAAGGCCTCTATCCCTGAGCTTTTTGATCAGACCATCTATGTAAACGAGGTAGAGCAGGGGAGAGAGGATTCCCCCCTGGCGAACCCCTTGCTTCACAGGGAATTCAGGAGAATGGCGGTCTCCCCACAACACAGAAGCTGATAGACCTTCATACATCTTCTTCAGTGTGAGCCAGAGCCTGCCTCTGATGCCACCTTTATGAAGCTTGTAGAATAGGCCATGGTGCCACACAGTATCGAAGGCCTTAGCAGCATCGAGAAAGGCTATGAAGGTAGGCTGGTTGGTTCGCTTATTAGCTTCAGTTATCATGGTGAGTGTAGCTGCTGTCAGAATACATGAGTGACCAGTCTGGAAACCCCCTTGTAGTTCATCGGGTATGCCGTTTCTACTAAGAGAGCTTTCGAGAGTAGGCTTAAGGAGGAGTTCCAAGAGTTTGCAGAAGACTGTAGACAAAGAGATGCCCCTGTAGTTAGACGGGTTGCTAAGGGGCTTGCCCTTCCCTTTATGGATGGGGAGGATCAGGCTTTTCTTGAAGCTCTCTGGGATATGGATATGATGGATGAAGTTGTTCAGTAACAGAAGAATGAGACGGCGAGCGACAGGTCCTGTGTGAAGGATGTGCTCTGGTGCTATGTTATCCATACCTCCTGCCTTCTTTGGCTTGAGTCTGGAGATTGCTGCATTGAGTTCATCAGAAGTGAAGATAAGAGTAGGACTGGGCACAGAGTGGAGCAATGCTGTGATCTCAGCATCCACTTCGCACAATGGATAGTCCTTGGGATGAGAGAGTTCAGCAAAGTAGCTTTGCCAGCCCTGTAAGATCTCTAGGCCTGAGAAGGTTCTGCCTTTGTGAGTGATGGATTCAGTGCGAGCAGTAGTGCCTGAGGGATTATGTTGCCGAACCAATTTGTGGAATAGTTGCTGGTTGTCACCATGGGCAGCTTCCACCTCATCCAACAGGTTACTCTTGGCCGTCTGCCTGCTCTGTCGTAGTCTTCGACGAAAGACTTTCTTAGCTCCTTTATAGTCAGTCCATACTGCATTTCCATGGTCTTTGGGTTTCCCCATGTCCTTCCACTGTTTCCACCTTTGTTTCATATGGCTGTAAGAACAGTCTACCATGCTGGACCACTCTGGTTTCTTTCCCTTTCTGTGGCCCGAGATGGAATGTGGGAGATTGAGAGATACATCCTGCATGTGCTTGGTCAGTTGGTCTAATAGCAACTCTGCATCTTCTGGTTTGAGTTGTTTTGGATCTGTTGGGTCTGTTGGAAGATGTGCCCATAGAGTCTTACAGCAGTCATCTAGGACCATAGAATAGGATTCTGATATTTCTTTCTGACTGCATTGCTCCCATTTGATGTGTACCCTGCTGAGCTTGGTGCCAACTGGTTTTAAGAGCGGGGTGGAGTAGATGGTTGTAGACAGACTGCTTAGTTGAGTGCAAACGGGACGATGATCAGAGGTGTTCATCGGATGCTCAGCTATGACAGAGAAATTCTTGTATTGAGACGTGCATATTGATTTCACAAGAATCAAATCAAGATTGGATTTGTGAACACCGTCATCACTGCAGTAGGTGTAAGAAGAGTGGTCCTGAGACAGATTATTCAAGCAGACAAGATTGTTGTCATTAATGAACTTGTTCAAAAGGTGGGTTGAACGTTTCCATTGGCAGATGGAGACAGTGAGATCTGCATTGAAATCACCAAGTATGACCAAATTTGCAGAGAGAGGGAGGCCAGCTACAATATGAGTCATTTCATCAAGGATTAGGCCGTACTGTGCACTTATGTCTGCGGTGTTGCCAGTAGGCATGTACAAGTTTATGATGCAGAGGTCTTCTTCGTGCTGTCGGTTCTTCACCATAATCGCTATTAATCTGTCCGAAACAGAAGGAATAAGAGATATGAACCTCTCTAGCTTCTTAGTGCAAAGGATGGCCACCCCACCGGAGCCGCGTCTTGACATGGGGTTGTGAAGACTGGTATCTGTTGTTTTGCTGTACGATATGTGCATACTGCTGAGACTGGATAATAAGTGCAAGTTGTGTTCATGGAGCCAGTGCTCCTGGATACACATAATATCAACTGTCCTGAGTAGTTCGTGTAAGTAAAATTGGGAGGAAGAGATGCCTCTCACATTAAAAGTGCACAGAGCTATTGAGTGAGGAATGTTTCCGAGTGATTTATTCTGTGGAAGTTGAGCTGCTTCATGTGATGTTCTATGACGTGTAGATGGGATTGAAGGAGGAGATTGGTTGGGGGTCTGCACCACAGAGCAGGATTCTGCAGAATTTCCATGGAGGCTATTGCTGCATTGGCTATGAGTGACATGAGATGTAAGTGTATTGAGTATGAGGCTCTGCCGTGGTAAAAAACCGACTGATGGTCTTGTGCAGATATGTTTCCATTCCGGTTACTTGGTGTGTTCCGCAAGCTTTGCTCTTTGCGTTCATTACTGGTGAACCTTGATGTGGGGTTACCTGGGACATGGTTAAAGTTATGGTTGGCTTTACTTTTCAGAATGCTGGTGTGTGACAAGTGCCCGCTGGTGTTTGAAGAGTTTTGCTGTCGAGGAGGGCAACCATTTTGGGCTATACTGTGTGTGTCGGAACTTGCACGGTCGATGATACTTTTATCCCTGTTAGTGTGGCACAGATCTTTACGACTTGGGTCCCCAGTCGTTTGCTTATGAGCAATGACTTGCTCCTTTGGTCGAACTGCAGGGCCCAGTGTAGTTGGCTTCTTTGCTTGGGCATCTGGGAATTGCCCTTTTGAGTGCTTTTGGGCTAAGTTGTGTGGGAGGGCTCCATGAAAACTGTCTTGATGAAAGTTATGTGTTTTCTGGGTTGATCGTTCGTTTGGTCGACTGATCCTGTTGGGGCTTGCCATGCCTTGAAGGGATTTCTCTGGAACAGGCTTGGGGGAGAGGTTACGCGTACCTTTCTCGGGGCTTTTGGGGATTTCCACAACGTCCATGTCGAGAGTACCGTTCTTGGGGCTTTTGGGGATTTCCATTACGTCCATGTCGAGAGTACCTTTCTTGGGGCTTTTGGGGATTTCCACAACATCCATGTCGAGAGGCATGAATGGATTGCTCGTGTGGAGTTGAAAGTGCGAGGTTGGTTTGGGGCTGATATCAGGGTTATTCCTCGGTCTGGGGGTGGTCCATTGTTGCGTGACCAAGCATTCTTCTAACCCATGCCTTAAACACAAGGCTATCAGCAGATCATTCTTCTTGAGAAATTCCTCATTTTTTTCTCTCTATCTTTTTCAAATTATGGTTTGAATGGTTGAGTGAATCAGTAGATCTTTCGAGCTGGCTGCGATAGTACGTCACCTCTTCTTCAGCTCTATTTAAGGCACAGGTTTTTTCTCGCAGGGTAACCATGAGAGATTCATTCTCTTCTTGTGCGATACGGTTTGACGCTCGTGTGGTACGTAGATCCGCTGTAAGATGTTTGGTTGCTTTCTCTGCCTTAGCGCAGAGATTGCAGGGCTTCTGCTGATGGGCCACGGTAGTTTGTGAGGCAGTGGTGCGGTGGCAGGGTAGTGATATGACTGGCTGGGATGTTTGGAGCTGTCTACTTGCAGGAGTTACGCTGCTTGGTTCAGCAATGTTGAGAGGTGCGTCCGCCTGAGAGCTGTGGAGACTTTTAGAGATTTGTTTTGCCGCTTGGGGGTTTGGGAGGGCTTCTTTTACACATGGGGTTCTTTCCACAGGCTGTAGGTTGACTACTTGTGGAAACAAAGTAGTTGGTGTTGGGCTAGTGAGAGCCGTCTGAGGCATAGAGTCGATGTAATGAGGTGAGAGGGTGAGATCCCCTTCCCTAGTGGGAGAATCTGGGATCGAAAGTATCGAAACATCCACACTTTGAGAAGAGGTGTCCTCTGCTTTCGATGCCTGGGTCATGTCGGAGAGAAGACAACAGGGATCACAAACGAAAAGTTGGGACTCATCAGCCACGTGATTTGCAATGTCTCTTGGTGAAAGAGCAGTACATACGAAGTGGAACCAGTTGGTGCAAGAGTCACATTGTATAGCTCCTGTGCATGCATGTTTCTTGCATATGGGGCAGAGAAGACTTTGGTCTTGTGCTGTGCACTGGCAGTTTATATCTTTTGTCACTTCCGTTGGAGTGGCACGAGTGTCTAGGGTAGTTGGGCTGTATGTTGCAGAGTTTTGTAGCTTACGGGTATGCGCCATTGTAGCCTTTTTGAGAATTTCGATCTCTACATGTCTGGAGAATTCACTTGACCTTATTTTGCCTAAGATGCTAGGGAAATGCATGGTAACAAACTCCTTCATTAAGATTCCAGTGGCAACAAGACTTCTAGGTTCTATGCTGAATACTAGCAAGAGTTTTGTTCTTTGTCCTGGTAGTCCCGAGTTGGCAAGTTTGGGACAGATACGTATGGACCATTCACTACACCGTCGGTGCACATTTTGTTTAACGTCTACCATTAGAACAGGTGTGTCTTTGTATAGATCATTAAAGTATGTCTTGGCAGTATCCAGTAGCAAATTAAACAGTTCTTGACCCATGACTAAGATCATTTTGCGTCCTCTCTCTTTTATCTCCAACCGAGGACATGTCATTTTAGAACTGACTTTACTGTGGGGAGAGTTGCTTTGTGGGGGTGAGTGGGGAGCTTGGGTGTTTGTGACCATTGCAGAAGCCATTGCGAACTCCCTCAGGAGATGAGATGCTTGAGGTACTTTTGAGTTTTGTTTGCTGAGAGAGCAGTATGGATGCCGAGGTGCACTTTATACTGATTACCAAGAAGCACTCTCAATGAGAACACAGTGCGTATAAATGTTGTACTATTAAACCTAATTTGTAATAGCTGCAGGAAGCTGTGCTGGGTAAGCAACTAGTTGGTAGAAAGTACTAGTCTATAAATATTAGTAGCACAACACAGGATATAGCTCTTGAACAAAGAGTGCATTAATGAACGAATCCAGCATATATAATGATGCAGGTAGTAAACCACTTGGGCTCATGAAAGCAGTGACAGATACATGTACTAGTGGTAATGGTACAAGAACTGATAAACAGAAGGCAGAACTAATAATCACAGACAGGCATGCAAACACGAGGAAGGGTGCACACAGTGATGTATATATATAACGATAAGCAAATACTAGGCACGAAAGAGGATAGGCAATAATAGCATGAAGTAAGGACGAGTACATGAACATGCAGGGTATGAGATGACACATCAACGAAAACGCAAACAAGAGTTAAGGATGGAGGGCAATCATAGAAGGCACGTATACAAGGCTTCACAAAACATCAAGTTCACAGGCACGGGACGGTAATAGAGGGTACAAAACAAGACTTCACGGTACAGTTACGTTGGCTACATACACAGTAGTCAGTACATACGGTACACAGTAGTCAGTACATACATGCACAGGGTTCTGGATCTATCGAAATATATTTGGTACTCAGCCTGTAATTATGCCTCGGACTTGGAGTCTTGTCTTTGCTTGGACTTGAAGTTTGAACACAATCAAGGCGGCAGCGGCGGCCGGCAACGTCACTAGATCTAGATCAATTTCTAGACTGGAACTGACTATCTCACTAACTAGCAGCTGTCTAACTCAGAGTTTAGACATGTTCTCCAACACCTAAGTGTTGATTTGGGTTTGGAGATCCACACTTTTTCTTGTGGAACTGTAGAGTACCACTCTCACAGGAGGTGAGGCTGGTGAGCAGCTAGCACCTGATAGCTGAACAGCTATATCAGGGATGAGATGAACTGTCCCAGACAGCAAATGAAGTGTATGGGACTGTATTGAGTTTTGACGCTTTTTATAAATTTGCAGAGTAAAGTGAAAGTGGGTAAATTTCCATATATCTAACCCAAAATTATTTGAATTAGCTGATTATATATATCAGCAAATCCCTAATCAGTTTTCTAGCAAGAATTAAACCAAATAACTATTCAGAAACAGAAAATATGATCAAATTTAGAGCAGCAAATTTAGAACAGTCTGCAAAGGATACACAACACACAACACACCCCTACACACCGCAATGGTTCTATCTCCACTAGTATATCCCAGGGTCCCGTTTAATAAAATTAGTCTTCAATAACAACTGCCCGAATTCACCAATTCTGCTCACAGTCAATCGAATTCGATGATTTCAGTAGCTTATAACCATGATTTGGATTGTGTTACTGCTTTGTGAAACATGGTACCTTGCACACGATCGGAAAGACTTTCGAGAGATCTAATTCATTCTCAATATTCCATGGTATATCCCATACATATGAACATAGTTTGTAATACATCATTGTAATGTTCACCCATTTCAATATGTGTTGGAGATCAGGCATAAATTGTGGTTTTCCACAGGGTGGCATATTGGGCCCACTGTTATTTATTTATATATTAATGACTTATATGTCAATCAATTGACTTTTTGTCTTTCGTACTTGACATAAATTTATTTTTTCTCACGACTGTCATAGATTAGTTGAAATAGATAAAAATTTAAATGTATAATATATTAAATTATCATTGAATCTTTAGAAAACGAAATATACGTTGTCTATGAAATATATAGATTCGTTGCCAGCTAACGTAGTTTTGGAAAAAATCCCATTGGAGTATATTTCATTTAATACATATTTGGGTGTAACGGTTGATAAACACCTTTCTTGGAAATATCACATCGACAATAGGCTATTTGTAAAATTGTTTCCGTAAATATTGGTATTATTAATAAAGCAAAGACATAAGTTTTAATTCATTAATTATGCTTTTATAGTTCTTTGATACTCCCATACTGAATTATGGTCTCTTAGTTTGGGATAACCCACCTCAAACCCCATTAGATAAAGTGTTGTCATTACAAAATAAGATTCTTCGTATTTATTGTAATTTCCCCTTTCGCTCCAATACAAACACTTTTTTGTTTAAATAAATTACGTAATTAAGCCTCCGTCACAAATGTCATTACGATCTGCTACGAACGAATTTCAGACCACGGAAATTCTGGAAGACCATGGAAAAATAGGGAGATTCTTACAAACGCATCGTACGAACCTTTGTGACCGTGGCTTTAGGTAAAAGACTTATTTTTTTGTTTAACTAGGTCAATTTATGTAGAATTACAAAAATCTTATGTTGCCATCTGTTTTTCAAGATATTTTTTGTTTAAATAGCTCAGTCCATAATTGCCCAACAAGACATTCGGAAGAACTTTAATTCACCTCTTTGCGGACCCTCTTAGCTCAAAATAAATTTTGGAATAAAGGCCCAAAAGTGTGGATTCATTAAGTAATGAATTAGAATATGCTCCATCGATTAATAATTTTAAGGAAGACAAACTGAAATTGTTTTTATTACAATATTATGAACTTGATTGAATTATATCGCCCATGTATTCTTAACCCGTCATGTCTTTCTTTCTTTCTTTTTAATTTTTGTTTTATTGTTGTTGAAACAAAGTCATTTTCTACTCGTTGGCTTAAAATGTGATTTGATATATATATATCATATTGTGCCTTCTCATGCATATTTCCTTTCTAATATGGTTGAAACGAAGTAATTTTCTACTCGCTGACTCAAAATATAATTTGATATATCACATTGTGCCCTCTCATGCATATCTTCTTTCTAATATGGTTAAATCAAAGTCAGTTTCTACTCGTTGACTTAAAATGTTATTTGATATATATATCATATTGTGCCTTCTCATGCATATTTCCTTTCTAATATGGTTGAAACGAAGTCATTTTCTACTCGCTGACTCAAAATTTAATTTGATATATCATATTGTGCCCTCTCATGCTTATCTCCTTTCTAATATGGTTAAAACAAAGTCATTTTCTACTCGCTGACTCAAAATTTAATTTGATATATCATATTGTGCCCTCTCATGCTTATCTCCTTTCTAATATGGTTAAAACAAAGTCATTTTCTACTCGCTGACTCAAAATTTAATTTGATATATCATATTGTGCCCTCTCATGCTTATCTCCTTTCTAATATGGTTAAAACAAAGTCATTTTCTACTCGCTGACTCAAAATTTAATTTGATATATCATATTGTGCCCTCTCATGCATATCTCCTTTCTATTATGGTTGAAACAAAGTCATTTTCTACTTGCTGACTCAAAATTTAATTTGATATATCATATTGTGCCCTCTCATGCTTATCTCCTTTCTAATATGGTTAAAACAAAGTCATTTTCTACTCGCTGACTCAAAATTTAATTTGTTATATCATATTGTGCTCTTACATGCATATCTCCTTTCTAATATGGTTGAAACAAAGTCATTTTCTACTCGCTGACTCAAAATTTAATTTGATATATCATATTGTGCTCTCACATGCATATCTCCTTTCTAATATGGTTAAAACAAAGTCATTTTCTACTCGCTGACTCAAAAATTTAATTTGATATAACGTATTGTGCTCTAACATGCATATCTCCTGTCTAATATGGTTGAAACAAAGTCATTTTCTACCCGCTGACTCAAAATGTAAGTTGATATATCATATTGTGCTCTCACATGCATATCTCCTTTCTAATTATGGTTGAAACAAAGTCATTTTCTACCCGCTAACTCAAAATGTAATTTAATATATATCATATTGTGCTCTAGCTCACATGCATATCTCCTTTCTAATTATGGTTGAAACAAAGTCATTTTCTAGTCGCTGACTCAAAATGTAATTTGATATATCATATTGTGCCCTCTCATGCATATCTCCTTTCTAATGCGCATTTCTCCTTGCTCACCTTCTTCTCAATCCCACATGCAGCTCATCCTTTTTGTATTTGTTTCTGTACCCCCGATATCTCCCTTCTTTTTGTGGCATTGTCTACTTCTTGTATTTTGACCGTGTTATCCTATCTTTGTCATGTAAAGAACTCTCTTGTCCCGTTTTCGCCTCTGTCGGCACCACCTATTCCCTAATTCTAGTTCCTCTTTGTAGTTACGAATTTGTTAATTTAATTACTCATTATTCCTAACTATTATTTGAGGGGTCTACATTATTGTACAAGCATTGCTTTTTAGTAGACCCCTCTGTTTCCAATATGCATTCCTTAATTTTTGTAAATGATTATAATTGATCTGTAATACTTTGTTCGAAACAGAAATAATATTGAATTTGAAATTAAAAATGAAATTGAAATATTGTTTGTATCATCAGTATTATCATCTTTTACATCATCGTCGCTCTTATCTTCGATTGTAAACTAATGATAGTCATAATCAATGTCATACTCCTGCTCAACATCATAGTCGTAATCATCATCATCATCATCATCATCATTAGTATAATCGTCATCATCATCACCATAAATTATTCATCATCATTATTTTGACCAATATTAACTTGGCTTACAACAGTAATCATGATTTGTATCTAATTTCTAGATTTTTCATTCCAGTAAAAAGTACAGGCTAACAATTCGTATCATACGCGCTGAAAAATCTATAATAGGGTCCGTTGTTATAGAATAAAACATAAAGCCAAGCACAGTTTTTTATAATAATAGGCATAATCAGAGCAGTTGATGGTGCAACATAAGATTTAATACAGGAGCATTTTAGACATGTAAATTCAGGATTCTATACACCAAATCTTAAGTTTGCGTTTGTCACCAATGAATCAAATATTCACGATCTTTAACATATTGACTATTTTACATAACGTACTTGCGCTTTTCTAAAAATAACTACCACCATACACCTAAGAACAAGATGATATAATCTTAATCGCGGATAAGAATCGATACATCTTGACCTCATTAAGATAAATCTGAACATGAACATCTTAACTTCTTTTCTTTTTAAAACATACATTGCTCCAACTGGAGTCGTTTTATATATAATGTACATGTTCTATTATTGTATTGTATGTATTTTATTTTATGTAGCTCCCTATGTTTTGCCTTTATGGATAAATGAATTGAACTTGAACTTGAACTTGAAATGTCTTCAGTTTAAATGATACGTACACAAATCTACAATCTATACACAAAAACTCGTCCTTTATTTTACCAATGAGTACATGGCGACAATGGCATGAAAGGGAGGTTTATATAATCAGAACGTAAAGTACTACTCACATGCAGGGAACGGGTGTGAGAACAAGGTTGACTATAATCACACTCAAACATTGAAGCCTCAGAGTAGCGTTAACAAAAATATGGAGGTATAACTCTATGCCTGATACGCTAAATTTTGCACTACATACTATGAGTATGTTGTAATACACAAAATGTATTACAAAATAGGTGAATTATCATGGCTAGTTGGCCTGCAATGATCGTTTACAGGAGAACATTTTGATGACGGTGGCACGGAACAGAGGCTGTGACATGGCGTAGGATATAGGGTTCAGGAGGCTGTTCCCATATTGCAGATTGACGACGAAAGTGAAAGCTTCAAGTGACAGACCAGGTTCGATGAGTCGAGGTTCGATAGTGTAGATTAAAGTCATTACGCTAACTGGTAACCATGTCAGTACGAAAGCGATGACGATGAGGAGGAGAGTACGAGTCGCCTTCGTCATTTCAGCCGTCGATTCCACGCGATGTGACGTTGATGTCTGAGTTGTTAGGAGAGACAGACAGGGAGCAAGTAAGAGAGAAATATAACGAAATAGAAAGAAAGAAAATCATGAACACCGTAGATTTTGATAGGAACATAATTATACTGCGAAAAATATACATGCTATCAAACCAACTCGTGCATTTAGAGTGATTTTAATCTTCCAATGGAATCTATTTTAACTTTAAAAAGACACCAAGCACAAACAGTTCCGTAACCTTTAAATTTTGTTCAGCACCAATTGCATATTACTTTCGTATTCACATGGGAGAGCGAGGGAAATTATCCCTCAGAGATTGATATTAAAAAATCTTCTGAGAAAATTCTGTCAGCAAACAGCCTATCGTTCGTTGTAATCTTTAGGCCTGCTTACCTTACTATTTATTTGTCGCAAAAGTTGTCTTTGCAAATGCAGTTGAGAAAACATGATCACAGAGATATCTTAAGAGAAATTCGAATTCTCTTTTACACAGAAATCATGCTCAGGTTTGTATGTAACCATTTTTAGTCATATTCTCATTTTAGAATAGGTGGTGGACAAGGTTACTAAAGTCTGTGCTATCGTGTTATAGGAGGCAAATTCTGTAGATTACGTACCGATATTTCTTGGCCACTATTTCCGTTCTTGGTCTTATTACGTGATGAATATGATGATATCATGGTGTCATCTCTGCTTCCTCTCTCTGTAATGTCACTAAATGAACCAGTATGCGATGTCGATGAAACGTTTACGCTCGTCATCTCATTAATCTTGGCGGTGGAAAGGTTGAGGTCCGTTAAATCAGTTGACTTCTTGTTGTTACGTCTTCCAACCGTCTTCCAAATCTTGATATAGATTCTGACGTAGAGAACGGCGATGATGGCCAAAGGCATGAAGAACTTGGCATTATTTTGGATCATATTCGTCAACGGACTGAGAAGGAACCGCTGAGTACAGTGGAGTCCGTTGTCGTAATCGACGACGAACTCCCACACTGTGACGTACCCTATCCAGAACGAGAGTCCAATCACCCATGGCACAGAGTTGATGATGATTGCCTTGCGTTTTGATCGAGAGATAAAATGTTTGATGGGATCATAGACCGCTTGATGTCGATCAGCACAGATAACAACCACGCTGATGTTAGAAGCATTGACGATTCCGCTGAAGATCCCAGTTAAGACCTTACAGGCATTTTGAGAAAACGGGTACCGGTAGATGTACCAGTGCTCAACGTAAATTACCAGTCCAATTCCAACCAGCAGATCCAGTATGGTCAGGTTTATGATGAAGTAATTATTGTAGGTACGGAGACGTTTTTCTACTAGAAATGCGCCAAGACTTATGATGTTGGCAAGTACAATGAGCGCGAAAAAGACAGCGAGGTAGATGAGACTCCTCAGATTAGGTTGAGTTGTTCCAATGGGATTCAAAGATTGAGTAGTGACATTCATGTATCCACTTGCATTCTGGATATCAGTCCAAAACATGTCCGTTGAGTAGGACTGCGTGCTATTAGAAATATCGGCCATGATCAATGTTGCACCTCACACAGATTTGTCTGTGAATACTTCTCATAACGAAAAGCAGAAGGTTATATACAGTCATATTTACATTCAATTTTCCTCAACGAATGGGAAGAGAGACGTAGAATTAAGTAAAGCTGCGGAAGGTTAAATGGTAACAGCGAGTTACAAAAATGAAATTGGCAATCATTACTTATTCAAATTTTGCAATCTGTTTTCAAAGGCGGCGAAATCCGGTTCGAAAAGCAGTCTCTAAAAAGAAATGTTATTGACAGCGACGTATTAAATGAACTCAACCTACATATTATGTTTCAGTCTTTGAAAAATATTGGGGTGTTCATATGAAACTGATAGGGAGAAGTTTTATTTTGATTACCGATCCAATGTTCTTTTAGAGGTCACAATACCGTTTTCTCATCTTATTGAAACTTTGTTCGCTCAACAAAACCATCGTGGCGCTTATTTCAAGAAAATCCATTGAAGAAAACATATACTAGAGAAACACTTGTAATGGCTTTTAATACGCTCAAGGGGACGTTACATCATGATATGACCCGGCGCCGAGGGGTCATATAATGATATAACGTTCCCTTGAGCGTATAGAAAGAGCGATGCCTCTCATAGCGCGCCGAGGGGTCATATCAGGATGTAACGTCCCCTTGAGCCTATAGAAACAGCGATGCCTCTCATAGCAGTCAATATATCCATGAAATAATAATAATACTAGCAACAAGATTCTGCAAAATGATTATCTATGTGTCTACATTTGGGGTAACTTAATATGATGTAGATTACAGAAACTGCTCCCAGACCCCTCTAGCATGCAGGGCGAGCACGTTTACAGCGTATGCGCCACATCTTGCCTTTACCATTTTCCTGCTTAGTACATTTCACGCCTCCGCCCCCCTTTTTTTGTGCGAAATCCTGGATCCGCCCCTGTTAAACATGGTAGAAGAATTAAACATCTAGATGATGAGAGAGTAGGCCAAAGCTCATCCAAAAAATGATAAACCTTTATTGATTATTTTTTCTCTATTGAAATACAACCTTCGCGAATTTCTAAAGTTTCAATTACTGATGAGAAAGATGTTACCTTGAGTATGTCGTCCCTACTTTTTACCAAAAATGTCATTTGATCAATAGAACCATTTAATCAGAAGCTAATCTCGTATTTACTAGAAGAAATGAAAATATAAAATAGATTTAAAAAAGAGGGGTAGAGAGATAGAGAAAGAGTGGGAGGGAGACATGGTGAGACCTGCATTGAAAAGAAGAAAAAATGAAGCTCAATTTCAACAGAGACCTTTGGAAGTAAAGATCTTTTTCACTGATTGAATTTCACGTAAAAAGTGTTTCTTTGAGGGCCTTTTAGAGACTTATATTTAAAATTCGTTGGTACTTCCGCAGTGCTGTGAGGCATACATTCGATGGAAAATTGTCTTTCTCCTTATTCTTTTTTCTCATTTGATATCTTTCCTGCATCTATACTTCTACTTCTACTTCTATTCTGCTACTTGTCAAAGCCTGTTCAGCATCTAGACTATAGTTCTGCTGCCGACGGTGGACGGCTTGTGCGAATTTGTGCCAAAGTATTTATACATAAGGTACAAGTAAAAGTAAAGCATACACACGACGGAAGGTAATCTTTTTCTCTGATTCTATTTCCTCATTTCATCTGCATCTTTATCGTTCTTATTAAAATATATATCAAATTTCACCATATCATACCCCCTTTTATAGCCCTTCTATAAGTTCTATTGGCGTCACACCGATAAAAATACCGATAGAATTTGCCTTTTATAATTGTAAACAAATGTGAAGCGGGATGTGAAACCGCCACTTTCCTGCATGTGCCATGCATACTGCAGGTGAAATCCACTGGCTGTGGCGAGCCCCTGCCGGAAGGGAAGAATTATTGCGCAATCGCTTGTTAGCTGCTGGCGCGCGCTTCGGATTTGAATTCGGCAGGCGTGCAGGTAGTGATCAGTTTTAAATATTGTTTTGTTCACCATTTGGACTGATGAATATATAATTTTCAATAAATATGTTATCATAAATATATAAATAAATTTGGATTTTTGTTTTAAAGCTAATGAACTACAAATGAATCAATTTAGGCCCGCGCCCCATCTAGCTAGCAGCATGTTCACGCACAATTGCACATGTATCAGCAAAATGTCAACAATCACAACTAGCTGCTAGCCGGGTTCCGAAAAAGCGCGCGTACACGGAACGAGAACGTCCTTTGATCATTTTCATCAGCGTTTTCCCCCCGTTTTTCTTCCGAACCCGTTCATAGTGGCCGTTTCATCGGAGTCACACCGATAGATGAGCGCTGATCCACGGGGAAAGGGGGGGGGGGGCGATGGCCCCGGGAACCCCCTTCCCTCCTCCCGACATAAAAAACAAGTTAAAGAAAAATTGGTAACGTTAATTAAACCTATTTAAAACAAGAAATGGAAATGCACCTGGGACAAAAAAACATAGATAAGTAAAAAAAAAAAAAAAAAAAAAAAAAAAAAAATTACAACAATCAGATACCGCATCAAGAAAAAACTTGAAATAATTCGAGCGATACGGCACAATAATCAATGGTACTTATTTAAGCACATGTAAAATCACCTTGTTTATCCACGCCTGCTCGGCCATTTGCAATAATCAGTTTAAAATGTCTACAAAGTTCATGAACATTTTTGCCGTGGTTATTAATAACATCGTCACTGTTACATTTTCTCAAACTTATGTTCGAAACCTGAAAATCCACATTATCGAAATAATCGTTATCTGAAACATTTCTGTGGTCTGAGTAAGCATGCGCGTGTGTACATGTGTAACTAGGTTTTTATCGTCGTTTATCTGTCAGAACAGATATGATTAGTCTGATCTGGGGACCGACCTTTAACGTAAACTCCAGTTCTGGTTAAAAAAAAAGAAAATTAATTCTCACAGAATCAAACGAAACTTACACTGAATGTTCAAGATTACAAATAAATGACATGTGCCGAACGATTTTGGAAGAAAATGTATACTGGCTGAGTAATGAGCATAGAAAGACAAGGAAATCAAGGTAGTACTAGCCCCGACACCGTGTGTGTTGTCCAATATATAGCATTCTGTGTGCAGTGCTTGTTAATTTACCAAGACTCGGCCAAATTTATTATGATTTTGATGACTCCAGAACCTTGCAGTGCACACCAATACTTACATGCTACATTATCAACTGTTTCTGATCCATTCCACACCTTTTCTTTCACAATGCAATCGCATTACCAGAACTCACCTTTATCTTTAACGTCTCCATCAGTAAGACATCACTACAGAACCAGGGTCAGTCAGAGGCATTTGGTGGATTAAGACTGAGGGTTGAGCATAACGCTGGACAAACATGCATTCTTCTTATTTATTTGTGTTTGGCAACCAGTCAGATTTGACTATTTTTGCCACGGATATTCATTGTAATGCTATTAAATAGAACCTCATAAAAGCTATTTTAAAAATAATCTGCTTTTTTTAAGGCCAGAATTAATTTTTTTTAAATTGGAAATACCACAACGTTCTCAAATGTTAACTTCACACGGATCCCACGAGTGTGTGTGTGTGTGTGTGTGTGTGTGTAGATTTGTGTGTGTGCGCGTGTGTGTGTGTGTGTGAGTGTGTGTTTGAGCGTGTGTGTGTGTGTGTGTGTGTGAGGGGGGGCTGCAGGTCCTTTTACCTTGCTTTAGCGTTCGTAGTTTATTGATAAAAAACAATTAAAGAAATTATATCAGGAAGATATGCGCGTCTGACGTAATTTTATTAATCATAACAATCATCTTATGAATACATAAAATAAAAACAAAAGACATAAAATACACATTTGCATTATCTTCAGACTGCATGGTTTCTATCAAGTTTTATGTTATCATGATTGTGTCTAGTGGCGATGATCCGACATTGATCTTGCGAAATTGGCTCCGGCCTTCATTTCCTCAACAATATAGGATAGGGTTGAAGTGGACATTGGCTTTTAGGATAGGTTTGCTTTAGGTTAAAGGGTTGGGGTTAGGGTTGGGATTGGGTTTAGTTGTAGGGTTAGGGTTATATGGTTAGGGTTTAATATGGTTAGGGTTCTGGTAAGGGTTATGATGAAGGTCAGGTTAGTGTTTGGTTAATAAAAGTTGAAGTTAGGAACCGGGTTAGGGTAGAAAACCGACAGCCTGTAGATTTTATCGCATGCACCTGTGTTGTAGAACCCCCGTGGCATTTAGTAAGACATTCAAGTCATCATCCCAAAGACCTGATATTGCAAGTAGACATCTTAGATCAACCATTATTACAGGTAAATAAATTTGGAAGAATAATGTTAATTCACATTTCTTCTAAATTAATCAATTAAAACCAAATTTCTCTTATAACTATGTTAAACATCTACTCAATGATTATATCATCGGATGCCCGTTAGAGGGCGGTAAGAGCTATACATGGCAGTAATGGCCTCCTTCCGGGCAGCTGACGGTACTCAACGACTTTTCTGAAACGACTACGAACAAATCAATAAGTTATATATTTTGTAGAAATTGTTCAATTGTACAAAAGACATAACAAAGTTAGTAAAAATGTAGAAATCAATCTGATCTATTTTATAAAGTGTGGTGTTGGATCACAAGTATACTGAACAAAGACCTATGCTTCATACATTACCATGGGAATTCAACATTGACAAATGTTAAACTCCATCGAAAATATTATTGATAACAAATCAGCAACAAAAATAGTATTGGCTGGTCTAAATTTGTCACAAACAAAATTGAATTAAATAGGTCATTGGATATAAAACAATTTAAATGAATATTTTGCTTAAATATCTAAAACCTTAAAGTTATTAAACCATTTCTTGATTAAATTTGTAAAAATCTACCTTTTACAAAACCCTCTCTTCGGCTTGCAACCACACGGTTTTAAAACATACTTAAACAACTCACAACTGTCAAGAAGGAGAGTTGGTTCAGTCGGTAAAGCGTCTGCCTGTCGAACCAAAGATCCCGGGTTCGACTCCCACCCAGGCGGATGACTGAAGTCTGCATTGTGTGTTAACGTGCCCCTTCCCTTGTTCATAGACGCAGGTATGTCAAGTGGAAAACACTCCGTCCCTCGGAAAGGACGTTAAATGGAGGCCCCGTGTACAGGAGAGTCACCACCCTTGCACGTTAAGAACCCATTGCACTATTCGTACAAGAGTAGGGGTAAACCCCGGTGTAATGGTTCACCTGCACACCCAAATCAGGCCGAATATACGGCATCTGCAAGAATCTTCAATATTGAAGGCGGCAGATTATCTTGAAGAAGAAGAAGAATAGGCAGGCCCCTTTACGAGGCTAGAAAATAGGAAGGAATGAAAACTGGTAAAATATTTTTTAACAATGGGCATGCAGAGAATCTCAAGTTCAGAGATTTAAACGCCATAGCAAACAAACACGCCCAAGAAGATTGATATTAAATATTGAATTGTTTTAAGATGATAATATCAGAGTTCGTCAGTCCGTAGGGTTTTTGTCTGAAATGAAACCCATATTGATTCCTTCTGACAGGGTTTGTGCACGAGTAAGTTTGTAATCGGCTAAGCCTGACAGCTAGAAAAAGGATGTTGAAAGCATTGTTCGCCATTACATATGTAGATGGTATAAGTAATTTAAAAATAAAACTCTCGTGACAGATTGTTGGACCACAAAGGTTTTACCAAAGTATACACGCTTAGTTTGGTTTATACAACTGATCATCCCATAATTGCTCCTGTGACAATTGCTCCACGTTTAATGATTATT
The DNA here is from genome assembly GCA_035222895.1 of Strongylocentrotus droebachiensis. Classification (NCBI taxonomy): domain Eukaryota; kingdom Metazoa; phylum Echinodermata; class Echinoidea; order Camarodonta; family Strongylocentrotidae; genus Strongylocentrotus; species Strongylocentrotus droebachiensis. The sequence continues at coordinate 35,853 of JAVYIG010004430.1, forward strand.
GGCCTAAGGTTAGACCCAGAGTTGAAATTAGGTTTAAGGATAGCTTTAGGGTTAGGGTTAAGTTTAGCCAAGGTTTGAAGTTATGAATTCGGTTAGTGTAGGAAATTTACCGCGAAGCAATTGTCGCCGGATCCTACATGTAATCCTAAACATTTCTTCTTCTTTTTTTAGGAATGAGTGAGATTAATTAATTTTTATGTTTTAGTGTAAGCTTTTAATATTCAGGAACAGGGTGTCAACCAGTCCTTTTTTAAAATCTTTTTATCATGATGAAATTAATATGTTCAAATAAATGTAACTATGTTGTAAATCTATGTATAATCACCGAGCATCGTCCGTCGCAGCTATCTTGAGTACTGGTATCAGCAGTCGTCGTGAAACAATTACCCACATCTTCCCCAGAGTCTATGAAGTAACGGCCTGAACATTGATAACATGATCGCTGAGCAGACACCGTTGATACAGCTGCTAAAAATGTAAATAAAGAAGGTTCATACATTTCATTTAAGCACACTAAATGATTTCAGAGAAAAAAGGTTTAATACCATTATGTTATACATGCTACTGAACTTCCGGTCGTATATTCCTCTATGACGAAAAGGAAATAATTACAATATTAATCCAGTTAAGAGGTTAAGTAAACTTCAAATCATCTTTATCAGAATTCCCCAATTTTGTTTATAGAATAGTATTATGAATTAGAAATAGTATGCAAATCAAACTTTTTCAAGACCAAAATTATTGCGACATAAATCAGCGTTTTTCAGGATAACAATTATATCATTTAACCAAGCTGGCCTAACATATCTGTTTGTCGAAGCAGGCTTGACAGAGTCATTTATACATTTTAAAGGATTAAGACAGAAAAAAACAATTAATCAACCTTTTAGAAATGAATTCTCGATCTTTGAAGTGGCCAATATACCACGTTCGGAGCGAATTGTCCGGTGGTGAGAGCACGGTGAGAAGGCAAAACATCGAAACACTGTTGCCCATTATGAGAGCTTTCTCTGCTGTGGTATCCATTCTACGGAACAATTGAGACCTACCTGTGTAACTGAGAACTACAGTATCCTTAGAAAATGTCAAATCCTATGCGACAACTTATCCTTTTTGGCAATATCAAACAGGGAAAATACAATGCATTCAGACTCTTGTTTCAGCTTTATTTTTCATTGCGCGATTGGGGAGAGAAGTCCTGGAAAGACGATTCCATACACGGATACAAGAGTTTATTACCTGGACCTATTTAGGACTTGTCCTAGACTAGAATAAACTTACGCTCTTAAAGGGAGTGTATCATGGGAAATACTGGTTAACGCCATCTACGTCTTCTTTTAGACAACTGCACGTAAAAGAGTGGACTAGATTAACTGGGTCAGCGCCCGCGGAACTGAGTCAGCGCGCGCAGGCGTTCGCGAAACAGACCGAAGTTCTCCTCTCGCTTCGGTTTCGCGTATGTTGCACGCACGCGAATCCTGCGGTCGCGTCGTCTGTAGTCGTATTATACCTGATTGGCCTCGGGTAGGGCCACGGGAAAGACACATAGTGTCATCATGACACAATCTCTTTAATGCATAGGAGTAGAAATTCACATGTTAGGAGTCAGAGTAGGATTCACTTCAATTGGAGTTGAACAAGCTGGAATGTACTCCAACTGAGCGGTTGAATAATTCTTTCAAGAGCAGAATTACTCTTTGATTTTACCATGATGACTCTCCAAAAGTGTTTTTTTACTCTCATGTAGTTAGAGAAAAAGCTGTGATTAGATATTGAAATATTACAAAACCGAACACTTACCGAGCAACGTGATCAGGACAACGAGTTTTGACGATTCAGCCATATTTTATGTCGTCTTTAGTGCTGTTATTTTAAAATCCGTTTAATCGAAACTCATTTATTTTTTAACTCTTTCAAAAGCACCCAAAACAACTAAAATGGTTTTATTCCAAATTCAGCAACTTAATAGATGAATGCGTGTAGTTAAAACGGCTACCTCTTCCTCAATTGATTGTGAATCTGTGAATTACAAGATTAATAATAATAAATTAGCATACAGGTCACCATGGCTACCAGTTTGGGGCGTCCAAACAGAGTATTCCATTTCTATGACTACGATGTGTGTTCGGGGATTCTCTTGGGTTGGTCAATTTACGAGGTACGTACAATGTTTGCTGTTCCACTATCCATGTCACTCAAGCCAGGCCAAAGATAAGGATGTTTGTGGGTCATATTTGCTCTCTACCCTATAATATATTTGCAAATGAAATATTTCTATTCATCACACTTAGCAGAATACCACGCACACCCAGTCAGGTTGCTAACGACGCCATCAGACTCCATAGCAACCTTTTACTACACTCATTTTGACTTGTTTTCCAGGGCATTGGTAAGTCAGGTTCCTCACTGTTTTGGGGGAGGGGGGGGGGGGGGTAGGTTGCTCTCTTTCTCTCGCTCTCTCTCTCCTTCATTTTACAAATATATATGGTATCGTCTCGTGTAGTTATAAATTGCTGGTGCATATATTTATCTTGAATTTTTGTTTTACTCCGACACTGCGTAATATCATATTAACATTGTTTAGCAGGGACGTTATACGCATTATTTCAATCAAATAATGAAATTAATAATTTTGTTGATACTTCACTGAACCATAACATTTTCATTTCCCTTAGGCGTGTGTCATTTCAAATTAATTGCATCCGTTAATAAATTAATATTGGATTGGGATATGCGCGTGTGTAGGTGGATATGTGTGCGTATTTAAGTGTGTGTGCGTGTGTGGGTACTCGCGTGCAACACGATTTATGAAGAGATTTATCTCATATGGAAACGTTGTATCATCCGCTCAATCTGACTTGCGTGCATAGAACAAATAAGCATTTTTCATTGAAAAAGTGAAGTTTTCTAAAATGTGCGTTTCTTTCCAGCATTGGGGCGCCCGGAAGTCACTCGGGTAACATTTCATAAAGTATAATATAAAAAGACCATATGCAAATATTCTGTACTTTTGTCGGAAAAAATACATTTATCCAGCACAATGTCGTCTCTTTTTGCGTTGGAGAAGAGCAAATAGCGAGTTTCAATCACACTTTGGCCGCTCTCGCAAGCTCTCACTCGTTTCACTGTGGTCAAGCGACTTTGGGGCAAGCGGTTAATGAAAATACTAATCGTTAGCTTTCTTCTGGTATTAAACTTGTTTTGATTGATTGTATAATTTTGTCAGAATAAAGGAAACAAAAAGGCTCGACCAATAACTTATCAGTGTCTGAATTGACCGTGTGACCTTGAATTCCCTGATGCAAGCGCACTAATGACGTCATCTTTGCTAAATCGGCGTCTTTTATCTTAAAGTCACTGAGTAGTCGGCTCTCATGGGGAATTCGACACCGTTCGGGTGTTTACCCAATAACAGGTGTTGTCAATCACCAGGGTTAGCCTCGAGTTTTATGACCATTGGACCTTATGTAATGCTTTGATTTGCCGAAGACTCTCGAGCTCTCCGAGAGATTAGGGGGTAATTCTTGACTGGACTATGGGTTTGCTGTGTGCAAATTTGTACCCCCATTCATGGTATTTCCACCAAGTCTGGTGTCAGCGAATTATGGCCTTCTGCACATGGAAACTGGCGATCCAATCCCTTTAAAATGCGACACTTTCACAATGTTTATACATCTTTTTTTTTAACTATTAGTAAGATTTAACATATTTTTTCTGATATCACTGAAGTTTTGGGTTTTATTTAATGAGTAATTTAAAAATAAGAGCCATTTTACTGTTTTTATTTACTGGATCGTACCATTAAAGTCGCAGGGTAGAAAGATGCATTTTCCAACCTCGCCAAATTTAATTTACGTTCCGACATTCTGTTAAATGGGTTCGTGTTGTTAAGAATCCACTGCTTTCTGCTCCAACAAACGTCCACATGCGGAGTCGTTTATCAACTAAATTATTCAAATTTATGGATGCTTCCTAGCTTCCCAGGTGTTTGTGTTGCTGTTGAAGCATTTCATTCACCTGCTATCATTCTTTGTACTCCAATTGCCAGAACACAAATTTCATTTTGGATTTATAGTTTCATCGGAGTCGTTTATCAACTATATGTATTCAAATTTATGAATGCTTCCTCCCCAGGTGTTTGTGGTGTTTATGCATTTCATTCACCTGTTATTATTCTTTGTACTCCAATTGTTAGAATACAAAATGCATTTTGGTTTTATAGTTTCATGCAATAAGTAAGTCAATAAAAGAGTATGTTCTGCACAATAAAAACAGCGTGTGTCCCTATTGTACAATGTAATGTGTCCCCTTATTTTGTAATAGTTAATTTACCCATTCACATAATGGAACTACCTGCCCGATGAAGCCAGTGGCCTGTGACCCCTGAGCACTCAACACCGTGTGGGAGTCAGTTTGTGATCAACTTCTTTTATGAGACAAATACAAGCAAACGTTTCCATATGTTCATGTAGCCCAATAAAACTGTCACTAAAAATGTCCGAGAACCTGTTGTAAAGTTCAGGTTAACACTTGGAATGTATTTAAACCCTTTTCTTTCCTCAACCCAGCTCATAACCATGAAATTATCAAAGCGCAGCCACATTTTTTGTCATTGGACAATGGCAACATCTTCTAGAATATTGAAGTCATATTGTCCAATAGTAGCATATTTCCCCAAAAATGTATATAACGAATGTATATATCATATTCACACAGAGTAGCCATCATGTAAGAAGTAATACTTTTTTTTCTCTGTGGATCCTGTAAGAATCATTAAGCCAGCTATTGTCATGTCTCCATTTACTCCTGTGTGGAGCGAGGCAAATGCGGATAAGTGTCTCGCCAAAAGGCTTATAGGCCGGGTTTGGACTCGATCCCTCAACCACTGGAATGAGAGTGACGTGCATTACACCACGATACCTTAACTGTTAATGTCATAGATAAGTGTAGGACTTCTATTGTACACTCCTAGGATGGCAGCATCGCTGTTTTAATAATAACCCATCACAAACATCTCACTATAAAGCTTTCCTAAGGATATTCAGGTTAGGCAATAATGAATGATTGATGACCGTTTTTGAACACTTGAGCTGCACAGCGAACGTACCGAATCCGTGAAATGGGCCATCTGCATCATGTGCTTTCAAATGAAAAACAGTTTTTCAATTTTCTGGAGTAGCGTGGCCCAATTGGTGGGGCATTGATATCGTGGGGAAGGGAGGGGCTCCGGTTTTACTCCATGAGTGAATTTTGAACAAGGGAAGGGTGTATAATCTGTGTACTTTCATTTTACCTCATCTCTCTCTCTCTTAATTGTCAACGATTAAACATTGTTAGTTTAAAGATGAAGTTGAGTTCTGGTAAATAAATGCGATTGCATTTTGAAAGAAGCGGTGTGGAATTGATCAGAAAAAGTTGATCCTCTAGCATATAAGTATTGGTGTGTACTGCAAAATTCTGGAATCATCACAATGATAAGAAATTTGGCCAAGTCTTGGTAAAGTTACAAGCACTGTACAAGGAAAGGTGGATACGGGACTACAAGAACATGTGGCATAAAAATCCATACCGATTTTTATGATGTTACATGCCATATTAAAGGTATTACAAAGTTTTGGTAAATTTTGAAAAATGGGTGGATAATTATTCTTTACAATTTTGATGTATTTGGATGCCCCTGTGGTTGTATTAAATGCACTAGAAATTTTAACCACTAAAACACTTCTGCTTTCGAGACAATTTGAATATAAACATTTACCGGTGCTCTCGGTAAATTTTGATAAATTTCAAATAGCTCCTACGGCCGTACAATGGTAGCTGCGACCATGAAAATCTCAGAATATGTAGTTGTGCTATATAGTTTCCGAACGGGAATAGCTAATTGGTCGATTTTAGTCAAGATACATTGTTTTATAGCTTAATTAATATCTTGACCTTGAGAGGGAGCTATATAACATAACGTGTTTATTATTTACAATTTCATAAATTTAGAGTCGATTTAGACCTCGACGACGACCACTGAATATTGTAGGATCGTATGCTTCCAAGATATTAATTTGAACCAAATTCATGACCCCATACCAAAACTTTGTATTATTTTTAAGAATATGAAGGCATTTGAAGACCCATGCTTTTCAAGGAACATTTCTTATCTGATGTTCATCCACACTTGCATAATACAATGATAACACTCATAAATTATTTGTCATCTCTTCCCAGAACTCAACCTTCTCTTTAATTAAGTAATTTGCGTTAAGTTAATGCATTCTTTACAATATATTCAACGACTACCTATAGATTCATAACAATAAAACCTCTGATTTTCATAAAAGACATGCATGACGTAGTACGATCCTGAAAATAACAGGATAAACAATCGACTCTCCTTTCAAAGCAAAGTAACTACATTTTGGGGAATAGTTTTGCTTTGCTCTATAAATATCAATATTTCTATCTATCTATCTATCAGGCTATAGTTCATCCAGACGTTGGACAAAGCCCTCCTCATGAAATTTCCATTCTCTTCTGTCTCTAGCTGTCCTGGTCCAAGCGGCCGTTCCCATGTATGGTGTTAGATCATCTATCAATATTTACCGCCGAGCAAATCCAGAAACACCAAGTAAGCAAATAATGCTTGTACCAGTCAAAAGCTATATAAAAATTGAAAGCCCTCAACGAAACACGCTTCGTTGAAATGACCACGTGACCAGTGCCTACTATGCAACGGGTGCCATAGTGATGCTTTCCGTGAAACAAAAAAAAATTGGCGTGTCCTTCATGACAAAAGAAACGCCTTACATATATTCGTTCTTTGAATGGGAATTTCATTGGCGACAATAGGCGGTGTCACACAGAGGCCAAAAATCCGGATTTTAGTTATCCGGAATTTAGTTATCCTCTTTAATTGCTGTCTGTCATCAATTATCCCATCAAAAATCCTCTAACGAAGCAAGAAAATTCTCCCTTGAAAGGATTTTTCAAGGGATTTTTTAAGGGATTTTTCTGTATGACACCGCCTTAGGGGTATTGATTTGTAATCGACAGCATATATAGGTAATACTATATTGATATAATTGTATTGATAAAAAGAAATACACACCCGTCTGAATACCATCGCTCTCTCTCTCTCTCTCTCTCCTTTCCTTCTCTCTCTCTACTAGCAATATCTCACTCTATCTTATTTATCTCTTCTATCTCTGTCATTCTCTGATTCTCCCTCCCCTCTCCCACTGCCTCTGTCTACTAACCCTCTCTCCACTCTCTCTCTCTCTCTCTCTCTCTCTCTCTCTCTATCTATATATATATGTATATATATATATATATATATATATATATCTATATATATCTAACCATTCCCTCTTTACTTATTTCTTATCATTTACTCATCGAACTCTTTTTCTATTGCACTCATTGTCATTTCTCGTACGTTGTCTCTCTGATTTTCCCATGACCTTTCATCGACTCTATACACCCACAAAGATTTTGACAGAAATACGAATCTGCTTGACCTATTTGTATCCTTTGTGCTTTTAACTTCTGAATCGGTCGTATTTCTTCTATTGCTAATTGAATACGAAAATATGTGAATTTTCATTTCAACTGTTTAGATGCCCGTTGTCCTTGCAGTATGATCAAAATATATCGGACCCTGCCAAGTTATAATCTAGAAACCTAAACTAAACCCTCTTTTTCGAACCTAAATGTTCCCTTCTCCTTTCTATTTGATATCCCTTTTATCCACGTATCCTCATCTTTCCCCCTTCTCTCCAACTTTTCTTATTTCTATGATGCTTACCCTTCCCATTTCATTGACTGCTCTACGTGTCTCCAATCTTTGTTTCTATCCCGGCCTCCCTTTTTTGTTAATATGTTAAATGTCAATTTACTACCCCATCCCTCTCTCTCTCTCCCATACTTTTTCTCCCCTTCTCTCTCTCTCACTTACTTATTTTGCTCTATCTCTTTCTGTACCCCCCTCTCTCTCTCTCTCTCTCTCCCATACTTTTTCTCCCCTTCTCTCTCTCTCTCTCTCACTTACTTATTTTGCTCTTTCTCTTTCTGTACCTCCCCCCTCTCTCTCTCTCTCTCTCTCCCATACTTTTTCTCCCCCTCTCTCTCTCTCTCTCACTTACTTATTTTGCTCTATCTCTTTCTGTACCTCCCCCTCTCTCTCTCTCTCCCATAATTTGTCTCCCCCTCTCTCTCTCACTCTCTTACTTATTTTGCTCTATCTCTTTCTGTACCTCCCCCTCTCTCTCTCTCTTTCTCCCATACTTTTTCTCCCCCTCTCTCTCTCACTCTCTTACTTATTTTGCTCTATCTCTTTCTGTACCTCCCCCCTCTCTCTCTCTCTCTCTCTCTCTCTGTCTCTCTCTTTACCTCATTCAATGCATGTATCACAAAGAGGAAAACTACATGGTTACACATAGAGCAGAAGTGTTTATTCATTACAAATATACTAACAATTCAAATCACCATTAGAATGCTTCATGTACTTATTCTCGGTACGTTCCCATTAAATAGTATATTCTTTTTTCCACAACAAAATTTAATAGTAAAAGTAGCAAAATATAGAAATTTAAGGCAATTTCGTCACATTTCCAAACTGCTTATTGCAAGTTAATAAAAACCACAATCAAGTTTCGTGTCATATAATGGTTATTATCTTTGTATTCTGGTGTCAGATTCAAACCAGTGGGGTGAAGACAAGCCGTCCAATGAATCGCAATGTCTTTACACATGAGTTATCTATTCGCTACAGAATGAAATCTGAAATTATCCTTTGTTTTGTGTAATATACAAACAATTCACATTTGCGAGTGCTTTAGTGAATACCGTTGCATGCAGGTTAAGTCACAATAAGATAATGAACGAGACTTGTCGATTTCATTATCCGGTTAATTGTGATTTAACCAAGTGCCGTGCATATCACTTATACACGAGCTTCAAAACATGAATTATTTGTTTCATAAAACAGGGCCCCGTCTGCTAAAGAGTTCATATCAATAACAACTATGTACACAAGAGATAGGAGACTGCAAACACTTTATATCAAAGACGGGCCTAAGTCGGCAATATGAATTTAAGTCCAGAATAAACAAAACACCTGAATGACCTGACCACCATTCGCTTTGAATGACAGCACAGTACATAAGCGCAGCCGAACTGTGCAATACAGGTCTCAGTGTGTTCAGCAATGACATTGCCTTTTGAAACTATTTGCATTTCATCTTGCCTTCATTTGGTGTCATTTGGAAAATAAGATCGACCTTGGCAGTTCACAGTTGCGTCATTAGTCGACCAAAGCAGGTGTAGATTTCATTTCGATTATCAAACCTGACATAAGAGTTACGATGTTGTCAACTGCGAACCTTGTTTATAACCAAGACAACTATTATTGCTATTCTGAGAAACTTATACTAATTGTTTATGCGATATTAGTGTCGTTGTCACAAAGGCAAATATATCTTAAACGATTATCACACAATATGTAACTCGCAGATAAATATAGTTTCACATGTACAATGGCTATACAGGGAAAATGTTTATATTATGATAATGTATTTCCATTTAATTACACTGATCTAAATCTACACTCCCATACTATAACAAATATGGGGTTTCTTTTTCAACATGTTAAGGTTGATGTGACTTCTTTTACTAAAGGTTAGTTCACTATTATAAATAGTAACTCTTATTGTATATACCTTTACCTCTACTTTGTACTTATTGACTTAAAAAGCAGCCATTCATAGAAAGGAAAAGAATTTAAACAATCATTATTGATACAAAAACCATCAGATAATCAACAAACCATCACTAAAACAAAGGCAATGACGACAAACAAGAAGGCGAGGTATATCTTAAAAAGCAGCTGTCTTAACATTATGCAACACCAATCAATTTATAAACATTATGAGAACTACCTGAAGCCATATCTTCCGAATATCATTTTTTTATATCATTAATACATTTCTGGATTTCAGCTCTCAAAATGTTATTTCAGTTGTATACCATGCGAGGCTATATCTAAAACAGAAATTATCTTTCTCAAACTCAATCATGATCTGCTGAGAGCCAAGAGGGCGGCAACTAATAGATTTTTACACAGAGTTAACATCATTATACTTGAAGTGTAATTAATAGCCCCCCAAAAGATTCCACAGCACTAATTTACACCGCAACGATATCAATATTTACATACCATACCCTTGGAAAGACTTTCAAGAAATCAACCGAGGGCAATTCTAATAATTATAATAATAATAATAATAATAATAATAATAATGATAATAATAATAATAATGATAATGATAATGATAATAATAATAATAATAATAATAATAATAATAATAATAATGATAATAATATAAATATTAACACAAAGAAAAGAAAAAGGAGAAGAAGAAGAACAATAATAATGACAAAAATACCAATGATTAAAATAATGATAAAATGGTTAATGAATAAATAAAGTAAAAAATAACTACTGATATTGTAATTAAAGGAAATGTTATATATACTACATAGCTATCTTAACAAGGCATATGTTAAATAAGCAGTGGCGTATCTAGGGGTGCAGAGGGGTTTCATGCCCCGGGCGGCACTTGAAGGGGGGGGGAGGGGATATAAAAAACGTAAAATAAGGGACATTTATCGTCCCGGATTGCGCTCCCCTAATTATGCTATTGTAGGGTAAAGTGCTTAGGAAATAATCCTCTTAAATGGTTTGAAAAATAAAAAAAGTCACAAAGTTTGGTCACTATGCTCCCTCGGATATATTTACGTTTTTTTCTGGAACTGGTAATTTGCACCCAAAATATGGATACTAGTGCATCTAGCGTCTTCTAAGCAGGGACGTAGCCAGAGTTTGATGGTTTTTTTTTTGTTTTTTTTTTTAGGGAGGGGTCTAAACCGATCTTGGATTTTTTGTTGGGGGGGGCACGTGCCCCCCCCCCCCCCCCGTGCCCCCCCTCCATGGCTACGTGCCTGCTTCTAAGGGTTCAATTCTAAATCTCTCTGCGTTGCTTCCAAGCACATTATGTTTCATCGGATCTTGTTGAACTTGCTCCCCGCCAAAGATGACGTGCACTTACAATTCCAAACAACATGCTAAAGTATAGATAATCCTTTGAATTAAATTTTTTGAATTTGCGCCCTAGATATAGAAAATGTGATTTCTTTTTCTCGATGTCTAAACTGTTATGTTACTTTGAGGACTTTTGGTGAAATAATCTATCAGTCGGTCGCTGTGCTCCGAACCTTGTATAGCCATTTCATTTTTTGGGATACATATCTCAGGTTAGGGACAGACGTAGTGAAAAGGTGAGGAAATCTGGTGTGTATCTATGAGCTGGCAGGACAGGGACCCGTTTCACAAAGCCTTTTTTTTCAATGACAAATGACACTAATCAGTTACAAATCTGTTGATAACCAATTAGAAGCAAGGATTTCAGTAGCTTATAACAAAAACTGTCATTTGTCACTGATGACAGGTTTTGTGACACGCCCCCCCCCCCCCCCCAGGTGTATGTAGGGAGCACACTTTTGTCATTTGCTTTGGGCGCAATTATCCTATCACACAGATACGCCACTGCTTTTACGTTTAGAGCCTGCCAACTACGGTGTCTTGGTCCAGATAGGTTCTACATATAGACCACAATCATACACAACATGGGTGACAGCAGGACTGCCACCAATCCGACGGAGAGGGCGGTAGCGGTGTTGCAATTGTCGCCAATACAGCATGAGAGATCGTAATTCAAATTATCACGTCCATCCACGCGGGACGCAGGTACACCGTTATAAACAAGTTTATCATAGGAACATTCATTGCCATGGTAGAGACAGCCTCGGATGATGTCCTGTACGCCATCAAAGTAGGCTGTAGCGCTCTGTGAAATCGGTAAAGAAGAAGATACAATCTATAACGAGAGACCTGAATAACCAACACTCTCCGCGTTGTAAGCACAAGGCTGTGATTCGCAACATCGGAAGAGTGGCAAAATACTTCAAAGCCTATTGACTTATCAGCTTATGATATAATAATAGTATTTGATATATTATACTGCTCCAGTCTACTACGAAACGATTTCGGTGTTCTATTTAAGGGATTCCTTTCCCTCCCCCCCCCCCCCCCCCCCCCACACTCCGTGAACAGAAGGATACATGCGTGTTCCCAACTCTCCTGCCCGTAAAAAAAAAGAAAAATGTATACCCGTATTGACTTTACACACCGGACTTTGCTAAAGGGGGGGGGGGTGCTGAAAAAGGCTCGTATAAAAAAAGAAAAAGGTCGACCCTTACTGACTTTACACACCGGACTTTTGCTAAAGGGGGGGGGGGGGGGTCGCTGGGAACATGCATATGCGTACCCTAAATAACACTGGTGGGGGGGGGGGTTCCTTTCTACCGGTACTTATTTAAGATCTAGCAGTAATATTTTCTAATTCGTCACCCTTAATTGTTGAGGATATCGATAAGCTACTAAGACTGTATACTTACGTAGCACAGCCCCGGACACTCAACACTGTATACTTGGGCTGAAGAGGCATCGAAGGAACCTTGTGCGCATCCGGTATCACTGCGGGTACCTGGTACCTCCGAGTACTGGCACCGGTGGCAGGTGTTAGTCAGAGCATTGTCACTCAGGTGTGATAGTAAGGAGGCGGTGTTGCATAGATTGGTTGTGCAACACTTCTGCAGTCTCTGGGGTTCTTCCGACATGTAGTGACGCAGTCATCTGGATCCCCACATCCACGCGTGTACGTGATGCTACCTGGACTCGAAACACTCGTTGAAGAAGACATTGTACTACGTACCTGTATGCAGGCAAGTATGAAGGATTTATATCCAGGTTAATAAAGGGAGGGGTTTGGTAAGGAGAAAATTGGGGGACAAGCATTTTTTTCTTTTAACTTTTAATTACGTTAGAAGATATTTATGTCCCTCGAAATGATTGGGATTACACCAAATAAGGGATGATTGGTCCAAAATGAAATCTGATAATAATAATAATAATAATACTCATATTATTAATAATGTATTGGACTTGAAATCAATTAAATGCTCAAGGCGCGATGTGCATCAACAAAAAATGGTAAAAACGTCTCGTCATAATCGTCTTCAAGGGTTGGATTGTTTACCGCAAGACTAGGCAGGCCGCGTAAGCAAGGACAAATAAAATTGACGACGTAATTAGAGACGAAACCAGCCAGGCGTGAATCTTGTCTTGAATGTTATCGCCAATTATTCACGACGAAATTGACGATATCGTGAATTTCGTCGCCAATTTCGTCGTGAATAATTCGTGATTTCGTCTATTCGCAATTTCCCTTCAGGGCCACCATATATAATCGCATGAATGAAAATAGAACCCCGAATAGACAATATTAAACCGACCCAGGACATCGTTTTATGAAACTATAATCATTATTACAATTAAGTGCACCAACATCCCATTGACATCGTGTTAAATTTAATTCACGCGTTCCATCGGGCTGTCGGCGAACTTCACGGTTTTGTGGGAATTATCGGGCTCGGATCGTATTATTAATGAGGTTTGTGCTTTAGGTCAGAAGCCAAAGTTTTCGCATGCATACGTTCGAATTAAGGTATGCTTTATAGAGATCGATTCGGATCATGCAAAGTCCTGGCCATTATAGTCTTTCCAAACTTTAACACGGGCGGGTTTAAATGCCTCGGATGGGATCGGATGCTATAAGAAAAAAGGTAAATTCTCAATTGTTATTGTTCCGATATCTAATAAGTCTAAAGTTTAAACAAAAACGGTTTAAAATAACGGCAACAAAACATGTGCACCCTCAATATACTACTTAAACAGCTATGACGACTATACGAACACTGCGCACGGAAAAAAATACCTGGAAATTTCTTTTAGTCAACCAACAGGAATATGCAGTTTCACCTATTTTGTATAAACAATGACACATTGTATTTTTGTTAACCCTCTTATTTAAATTAAAGTAGAATATAAGGGAATTCAAGTTTCTGATGACTCACATAGCATGAGGATGTAGTAGGGCACGTTGTGGTGAAGGTTGAAGCCGATGGGGTTTTGCAGTTACTGTTATCGACCTCATTCTCCTCATCTTGGTAAGAATACGAACACTGGTAACAATCAACCTGTGCAGAAACCACCCACAAAGAACCTGAAAGGAGAAAGATGATAGTTGTCACTCATGGGTTTCATTCCTTCGACGGAGAAGCAGATTAATGAAGGTGAAATAATGAATTCATCCATTGGCCAAGGGGCCGCGGACAATTTTAAAAAGTAAGCTACCCTATTTAAATAACACCTAATAAATAAGTATATAAACAAAATTTGACGGCCGACCGAGTAATTCAAACTTCTGCATTAAAATAGTACACGAGGATCGAGCGAGAATACCGACACAGGTGACCCGCCACTGCTGCGTATCTTTCTTGCTCCCTCGACGAGACGACTCCACCCAACAACCCCCCCCCCCCTATCTCTCTCTCTCTAACTCCCAACCTCGTCTACCATGCTCTTACCCCCTCTCTCTTCTCTCTTTCACCCCCGTTTCTTTTGTTTCCCTTTTCCCTTAAACTTAGATTATCTACAGGATCTAAGTCACTGACTGGTTTAGACAACCGGCGAATTTTTCTCACCTATCTAGCCCCCATGCATAAAACTTTGACAAATGGAAGAAGTATGATTGTACATTACGACCCCCACCCCCCCCCCCCCCTAACACACACACGCACATACACTCACTCACATCCTTGATACCATTTGAATACTCACATCAAAAATTCATAACGCATGAGATCATGAAATCGATATGTCTCGATACTTTGTGATCAGGGCTTCGGGAGCGATGAAATGTTCTAAAGGGAGCGGAGATAAATACGCTTAGACTGAATGGTGACGCTGAAACTTATATGCAAATGAGACATTCCGCGCGTGCTACCTTGCCGTCTATACTTTTTATGTTGTCTATGCCTCCGCCCCGGTACACTCACGCACGCACGCGCTCACGCATATCACAGTTAGGTAGGGTTGTCAGCCGCCCCCTCAAGCTTAAATTTAATTGTTGCCATTTTAGCCCATGGGAACTTTTGTGTACAATTAAAGAGGTACATGTATGTTTGTACCATCAAATATATCAACATTGACAATATTCAACTTCGAAATCAGACTCTCACTCCCTCCCCCAAAATGCTTTTCAAACAGACAATCTTCTTCCCCTCACCCTTGAAAATCAGCCAAGATCTTGACCTTGTAAGTAACACTCATTACACAAGATCATCACCTCGTTGACAAGGCAAAACAGTACAGCATTAAATGCATTGTAATTAAATATAAACGGACACTGTATCAACAATTAAATTCACATTGCCCAAAATACAAGGTTCCACTAGCCTATTTTATGCGACAGGTGGGGGTTGTGCAACATTTTTTCCAGCGATAAATGCTCCCTACTCTTACCAATATTAAATTCAACTCTGGACCAATTACTACACGCTATCCTAACCCTAAACCTAAGACTAACCAAACACCCAATTACAACGCTTTTCCATGTTCAGATGACTGTTGAAATAATTTTGTTATCTTAACAGGTGTAAAAGGAATAATTCGTATCGAAATGCTTCACAACAAATACGTATGCATTAACTGTGGTTACATTAAGAAAATGGCCTCTTGAAAAATCTAATGATCACGATGGAGTGGCTATTTTGGGACATCTTCCAAGGCTAGAGGTTGTATCGCCAAAGATGCAAATTTATCAGAACTCCAAACTTAATGTTAATAACGCAAAATATAAATGTTCACTTATATATTTAGACTTTATCTTACCTAGTAGCATTAAAGCCAAGAAACTCAATTGAATCCTTAAATCCATCTTCCTTTTTTCCTGCAATGTATCCTTACTAAACCTCGAAGCTGTAGTCAGTTCGATCCAACAGATCCGCTCTATCCTACACACGTCCGATCGGTCTAAAGGCTACGTGGAAAGTAAAACCTGATAGGAGAGGTTCAACCTTTCTATGACTGAACACGTGACCAGGGATGCATCGGCTGCCATAGTGATACCTTCCGTGGTATAAACAAACTCTGGCGCGTCCATAGCGATAAAAAAAACTGGACGATGAAAAGATATTTATATCTAGTCATGCTTTAACCTTAATTTGTTACGCGTCAATCAGTATCGATTTGTGATGTATAGCATAGTGCCCCACAGGCATATTTCCTCACAAAACCTTAACAATTACAATATGACCTGATATTCTTGTTATATCTTTCATTTTCTCTTTTTTCCGTTCTCCCATTCTCTCTTTCTCTTTCAGTATCTAAGTATCTGAATCTCCCCGTTTTACCCTCTCTGTGCATGTGGGTCAATCTCTTTAAAATCTCTCTCTATCTCTCTCTTTCTTTCTTTCTCTCTGTCCTTCTCTCTATCTCTCTCTCTATGTATACTGTATATATACATATATATTTATGTTTTTACACGTATGATGCTATAGTTGTTGTCATGGCTATATTTTCTAGCACAGTTATCCGTGATATGTGACTGGGAGTGTCGTGGTCGAGTGGTTTAAGGCGCTTGACTGTGGATGCGAATGTCGAGGGTTTGAATCCCGACACGACACTAATATCCTTTGGCAAGATATTTACCTGCACTTGCTACTCTCCACCCAGGTGTTAAATGGGTACCCGGTAGGATGCGAACGTTCATGTGGTTGGACGAGCAAGTGTGCGCTTGTAAAATGGCGACTGGCTGGTATGCTCCCCAGGGAGTGGGAAATGTGCACACATTGTGTGCGGGTAAGCCTGAATCCGATGACCGGGGTAATAATATATTTGTAAAGCGCTTAGGCACATCGTTGGATCGGTGTATTGAGCGCTATATAAAAAAAAAACGGATTATTATTATTATTATCATTAACAATAACTGTAACTATAATATCGTTATCTTGATGTTTATGTTGCAAAGGTTGCCACCGAGAGATAGATAGATAGTGAGAGAGAGAGAGAGTCGGTACTGTAAAAGATAAAGATGAGTTCTGCCATTGCATTGTGAAAGAAACAGTGTGGAATTTATCAGAAAAAGTTGATCATGTAGCATATAATTATTGGTGTGTACCGCAAGGTTCTGGAGTCATCAACATGATAAGAAATTTGGTAAAATCTTGGTAAAGTAACAAGTACTGTACACAGAAAGATGTATATGGGACTACTCAAACATGTGGCATTAAAATCGGGCCTCATTTTAAAGCTGTTACTTGTCATGTTTAGACTATGAAAGCATTTGAAGAGCCATGTTTTTTAGCCGGGAACCTTTTTCTCTCTCATGTTCTTACACATTTGCATAATAGCGATGATAACGCTCACAAATTATTTTTCACTTCTCCCCAGAACTCAACCTTCTCTTTAAAGGCTCATTTAAAGTAATCTGACGGGAGTTTTGACATGTTAGATATCCAATCACTTTACCACATAATTTTTCAGAAGGCCGATTTTAGAGTTATAGTATTCTTGAGTTATTCTTGAGTTATACATGTACAAGGCTCCTAACGAGAGTATAAAATATATCTTAGCATGAAGAGTGATCAAAGCCCAGAATATTGGGAGATATCTTAAGTTTTACTTACCATTGCTGCTGGAGGCTGCTCTCCCTAAAAGGGTAGGCGCCTTTACAGCTAAATAGATATGATTTATGATTTTTACCAAAAATAAACTTAATAAGATTCAATAACAATCAAATTTGGTAATGTAAATATTCATTATGCTATTATTGTCTAGGGCAATGCTGGTTTAATTTATCAAGATAGATTGTTTAAATTACAAAAACGTGCAATAAGAATTATTAATCATTCTTCTTTTCTTTTTATTCATTAAACATGTTGTAATATAGGGATGTATATTTATTACAAGTGGGTGTGTGTATGTATTTATGTCATCACAATCTTCACAGAATTCATTTGCTATTGGCTCGTACAGTAATTGGCCTAAACCAAAAAATAATTATTTTCCAAGGACCATTTTCGTGAAACACTCTTCCTCATTATATTCATAATTTTGCTAGTGTAAATGTATTTAAACGTAGGTATGAGAAATTTCTTTTTGGTAAATTGCAATAATCATTTGAATTCAAGACATGTTTTGTTTGTATGTTGTCTTAATTCGTGTATTGTATAATGTTTAGTAACGAATATTTTTCATATTTTTATTATAAAAAAGGGCCAACCTTTATATAAGGATTATGTTTCATTTTAGGTTGCAACCTATTCAGTTAATTTGATATCTTTGTCCAATATGTTCTTAATGTGTATTTTATGTCATATAGCAGATTGTTATATGAAATGTTGTCTTTTTAACTGAATGAAATAAATTGAATTGAATTAAATTGAATTGATTGCCCGTCATCTTAATCTTAAGTTACAAGACATCTCTAAGGTCATGATTGGATGGAGCGACGCACTTCAAAGGGTGAACTCCATCTTGTCACATAAAGGAGTTAAAGTTACAATTTTGTCTTTCTTATGTGTATTGTATTCATTAACTTCATTGATGTACATCAATGATCTGTTTATAAACATATAAATCAATCAATGACGATGCAATGTAGCAAGACTGAAGGAAAATTATATACAGCAGACAAACTCTTTTTTTTTTTTTCTTGTAATAATATGACACATAATGTATAAAGTAAATAATATATTGTACCAAAATACATCCGATGATCTAGATATATAAACCCTAATATAACAATTTCATATTTAAATTATAACCCATGCTATACAAAATAGACATATAAGGTACATGGAATGCAATTGTATACACTAGTATACAAGGTGACAGCCAGGGTCCAAACCATTTTTCCAATGACCTTCTTTTTCAGTCATGTTTTAAATATATTTTGATATCTTGTTTTTATTGAGTAAGAATCAATTTGGATATGTTGTTTTTAGTTTTTCCTATTGAAGGATTGTAATATACACCAAAAAGGGAAGGTCTTTTTGAAGTTCATCGTTTAATCTATTATGTAGCTTTGCTTGGAGGATGGATGTGAAAAAATAAACACTTAGATTCTCAACCATATTTCCAAACCTATATTTATTTCATTCAGTTTTCAATGTTCATTGCCTACAATGAGGAAAAAAAAAAATATTATTATCCGAATTAAAACTCTTCCTTCATATCAACTTACATATACACTGCTTCCCCTATCGATGGAATACATTTCTCTTACCTTTTTTATGAAATATTGCGACAATTCGATATATTCCTCGTAAATAAAGTTTATATCTCCTCAGAGTTTTATTGATAAGAATTTATTGATCAAATTTCAATGATCAATAGAGTATTGAGAAGATATGGAATTGATCTATTAAAAATAAATCAGATTGTCACAATCTTTTCATGAAAAGAGGTAAAACAAATTATTTAAACTTAATGGCAATAGTGTATTTGTTTTCAAGTGATTTTGACCTAGTCTATGATGGAAACGTATCTTAAAAAGATTTCCGTCAACTTGTTTTATTTGTATAGATCACTATCATTCATATTTTCCCAGATTGTGATTAAACGATTTTATACCCTTTGTTCCTCATCATCTATTGAGTTAGTGACCCGAACCTTGCGATTGTATAGACCTACATTTGAAAGGAAGGACTGTGTGGTAATATGACCCCTCTTGAGAATATTGTTTATCAAACAGTCAGAATAATAGAAAATATTCATAAAAGCCTTTTTTGTGTGTTCTGTCCATGATTCTGTGTGTAGATCTTCATGGTTACATATTGATCATACCCCAGTAGCACCACCAAAAAGGACCCGTGTCATATTGTAAATCGATCGATTCGTTTCCATTCGGAGTAATGTAATGTTTCTGTTTGGTCTGGTGTTGGTCTCTTTGGTGTAACTGCGGTATACGTGTTTAGTCGTGAGTGGTGAAAGGGAGTTTGTTTGGAAACTTCGTTTCACTTCTGCTCTTTATGAATGATGTGCTTAGAGCAAAGTTCGTTTTATAATATCAGAATGTACTACCATGATTTCCAAATTATTGAAAGAATCGTCTTATTTTCATTTCGTATTCATGTTGTATATGAAAATGACCCAAAATGTATTTGATTCAGCCTGGGTTACACTAGGCTACACGAGAAGAGAAGCAGATGTCACGAGGCTAGTAATCGTGGTAATAGCAGTTCGCTCTGAAAAAAAAGCTATAGTATGATCGCAATTTCGGACTGCAATGATTTGATGGAGAACAGGCTTTTGGGGTGCGTTGGTAATGCAAATAGATCAAAACGAGTCCTTAGTTACCAATGTTATTCATGGGCGCACTTGTATCATGTATGGCGAGCTTCTTTCGAACCCTTTCCTGCTGTCAATTTACATTAAACACAAATCTTATTCCAAAGGATCAAATCAAATCAACCCTAATGTTTTTAAATCAACTCCACTGATTCCGAAAGTCAGGTTTCAGGTGCAGTTTGTGCCAATTCGATGTATACAACAGTGTATACGTGTGTAACTAAGGAAGTGTGCGTGTGAGTGTAAAAGTGTGTGGGCGTGTGTGTATTTTGGGTGAGTGTGTGCGTGTGTGTGTACGTGTGCGTATCCGAAGCATTCATTCATCTGCCTTCCTGGCATGGTGCAATTTCTCTCTCATAAACATTGACAAATAGGCTTATATCTAAGCAACTCAATATATTCATTGATGATATATTGCGTGTTGTGAGGCAGGTGATCTGATTGAATTGTCTTTTGTTTAGATGTACACCGCCAAAGAGGCGATATTAGGGTTGGTTGCATGGTGACCGGTCATTTGGGCTTCACGTTCAATCTCAGGCTTCTCCTGTCTAACGGACGTTTTGCAGACTCGAAAAAACTAATTCTGCTTAAAGGGCAACTAATCGAATTGGTTGAAATATTTTTGCATAACTATTGTTATGCAAGGCGTAAGCCATACTTAACCTTTTTTCTCTCTAAATACACGATCCTTTGCAACGCACAACGAAATACATGTATTAAGAATTCCTCACGCAAAAAAGCCATGCTTCAACCATGTAGGTCCATGCTTTAAACAATATTCTTATAAACGGCCCAAACAATGAAGGCACTAATGGATTGTGACTTTAAAGCCAAAATATTAGTTGGCCCCTATAAGTTTTCAGCAAATTATCATTTTTTAAGCTTCTGAAACACATAAAGGGATATGAAATACATGAAGGGATATGTACCATTCCAGTGAATAAATTACTGCATTATCAACTAACTAAGAAACAACAAAATAATTCCTAGCTTCTCATTCCCTCCTACTAGGAGCATATGGAAACGTTGTATCATCCGCTCAATCTGACTTGCGTGCATAGAACAAATAAGCATTTTTCCATGAAAAAGTGAAGTTTTCTAAAATGTGCGTTTCTTTCCAGCATTGGGGCGCCCGGAAGTCACTCGGGTAACATTTCATAAAGTATAATATAAAAATACCATATGCAAATTTTCTGTACTTTCGTCGGAAAAAATACATTTATCCAGCACAATGTCGTCTCTTTTTGCGTTGAAGAATAACAAATAGCGAGTTTCAATCACACTTTGGCCGCTCTCGCAAGCTCTCACTCGTTTCACTGTGGTCAAGCGACTTTGGGGCAATCGGTTAATGAAAATACTAATCGTTAGCTTTCTTCTGGTATTAAACTTCTTTTGATTGATTGTATAATTATGTCGGAATAAAGGAAACAAAAAGGCTCGACCAATAACTTATCAGCGTCTGAATTGACCTTTTGACCTTGAATTCCCTGATGCAAGCGCACTAATGAGGTCATCTTTGCTAAATCGGTGTCTTTTATCGTAAAATGCGACACTTTCACAATGTTTATACATCTTTTTTAATTATCAGTAAGATATAACATATTTTTTTCTGATATCACTGAATTTTTGGGTTTTATTTAATGAGTAATTTTAAAATAAGAGCCAGTTTACTGTTTTAATTTACTGGATCGTACCATTAAAGTCGCAGGGTAGAGAGATGCATTTCCAACCGCGCCAAATTTAATTTACGTTCCGACATTCTGTTAAATGGGTTCGTGTTGTTAAGAATCCACTCCTTTCTGCTCCAACAAACGTTCACACGCGGAGTTGTTTATCAACTAAATTATTCAAATTTATGGATGCTTCCTAGCTTCCCAGGTGTTTGTGCTGCTGTTGAAGCATTTTATTCACCTGCTATCATTCTTTGTACTCCAATTTCCAGAACGCAAATTTCATTTTGGTTTTATAGTTTCATCGGAGTCGTTTATCAACTATATATATTCAAATTTATGATTGCTTCCTCCCCAGGTGTTTGTGCTGTTCAATGTATTTCATTCACCTGTTATTATTCTTTGTACTCCAATTGTTAGAATACAAAATGCATTTTGGTTTTATAGTTTCATGCAATAAGTAAGTCAATAAAAGAGTATATTCAGCACAATAAAAACAATGTGTGTCCCTATTGTACAATGTGATGTGTCCCCTCATTTTGTAATAGTTAATTTACCCATTCACATAATGGAACTACCTGCTCGATGAAGCCAGTGGCCTGTCACCCCTTAGCACTCAACACCGTGTGGGAGTCAGTTTGTGGTCAAATTCGTTTATGAGACAAATTCCATGAAACGTTTCCATATGGGGGGGGGCTCTTAATTGTTTAATTTCTTTTAATCTCTTTTTGTAAAATGAAAATATATAACAATCGGAGGACATTTAGACAGATAGATCGGAAATGTCCAGATTTGGAATGTGTTTTTATGTTTTATGACTATTTGGAAACATTATGTATTGCAATTACATAATTACGTGGAGGTATAAACAAGGCCTAAATTAAAATCAATTTGTACTTCCATTATCAGGTTAGGTTGCCTAGGACAATTTAACCTCATATGATATTGTAAAATTATAGAAAAAAAGAAAGAAGAGAAAGAGGGTGATATAAAGTTTTATAGAATTACAACATAAACAAGAGAGATGAGAAATATGAGCTCTCGGACGTACAAAACATTCGCTGGCATCCTCAGTGCAACACAATTTGATAATTACTCTCAAAAACCTTATTAATCGATATTGTTGCCATGACGAAATTTGTATGGTCAATATAACCAGTATATGAACACTTCTCATCAGTTTAATCAGCGAAACGAGTATGCGATAGCAACGAAGGTCAAACAAATCGCCAATACCTTTTTTAGTTATGCTTGAACTCTACAGTGTATTAGTATCGAATGCTATTATCAACCGCGTGCACGGTTCAATCACGATGGAAAATTATTAGTATTTAATTGCTTTAGTTTAAGTCGCCCCGCTGGGAATACATATAATGAAGAGTATTCTTATATGCTGTTTGCCTCGAGACAACAATACAACGAAGCTTCTATTTCATTCATGTAATGTGAAGGCGCATGCTGTAGAGAACTCTTTGCGTTAGTATACACTAGACGAGCACTCTTTATTTTTAATTCTTTAATGAAATATCGCATGACCTGATGTTGTCATCAAAGCTGATGAAAAGCTTGTTATTGTTGTTGTTGGTAATATTACGGTTATCATTATTATAATGAGTTATGTTATTATCATTATTATTATCAAATTTATGATTATTAACATTATTATTCTAATTAGCTGCAGTAGTAATAATAGCACCAGAAGTAGAAGTCTATTAGTAATAATACACAACTTTGCCTGAATCTTGTAACTCTTGGCTTTCTCTCTGGGCTTTCTTCCGTGCTCAACCATCCTCCCCTGCCTACCTTTAAAGACCCTCTGCACTGTTTTATAGCTACTTGCGCCCTCTATATAGCAAAAAATGCCTAATCGGTGACCATTGGTCCCCCATGGTCCCCTTTTTATTATGTTAACTGAGAGCTGATTTGATGAATAACCACCTGCCAAACTAGTGCAGAGGGGCTTTAATGGACATCTTCCACCCTCTAGAAGTAGTAGTAGAAGAAGTATATGTACTATATAATTATGTGAAAGCCCCGCCCCATTAAGCATCATACAACTACTTTGCAGTTGGTTGAGATGGTCTGAATATTTATTATGCGAGCGAGCAAAAATTATAAGACTTGGGAGGTTGCAATGCGATAAAGCTTACATCTTATACAGAGGAAAAAACGATTCTGACGGAATTGAAACACAATCTAATCGTGACAGATTATAATGATCTTTAATAAGAAACACAATTATCAACTGTTTTTGGTGAAATTAAAGAAAAAGTTTTAAATTAGGAGCATATTTCGTGGTGAAAGGTTAAACGGGGCACACATCCAAAAAGGAAAAAGACACTTACTAGACAAGTAAAAGAGCACATGTCAAAGTAAAAAGGGGAATTACCAGAGGTAAAAAAATTGCATATATTACTCTCGACAACCTTATTATTCGATATTGTTGCCATGACGAAATTTGTATGGTCAATATAACCAGTATATGAACACTTCTCATCAGTTTAATCAGCGAAACAAGTATGCGATAGCAACGAAGGTCAAACACATCGACAATACCTTTGTTTCTTTATGCTTGAACTCCACATTTATATATATACGCATACGTAATTATCGAATGATATCATCAACCGTGTGCACAGTGCATACACGATGGAAAATTGTTACTAGTACCCTAATTAAGTCGCTCTGTTGGAGATATACAATGAAAAGTATTCTTACGTGATTTTTGACTCGAGGCAACCCCCCAAAAAGCTTTATTTCATTCATATAATGTAAAGGCAATGTAAAGGCACATGCAGTAGAGAACTCTTTGCGTTATGTATGAGCTAGATGAGTATACTCTTTTTGTCTTTCTTTTTAAAATCATAGATTGCAGTACCTAATGTTTCGATCAAAACTGAAGAGAAGCTTGTTTTAGTTCCTTGTTATTGTTGTTATTATTAGTATTATGCTTATCATATTTGTTATCACTAATATTATCATTATCATTATTGTAATTATTATCATAATATTTATTATTATTGTTATTACTATTATGTATAATTATTATTGTTATCACATACATCATTATCATCAATATTATCATTCTAATTACTATTTCCATTATTATTATCATTATTATTATTCTAATTAGCTGAAGTAGTAGTAGTAGTAGTAGTAGCAGTGGTAGTAGAAGTATATTAGTAATAGTACACAACTTTGCATGGTTTGTGTAATTTTTGGCCTACTTTCTTGGCTTTATTCCGTGCTCTACCCATCTCCCCTGCCTACCTTTAATTAAAGGGTGACTAAATTACAAATTAATGTTGACTTTTGTTGATCTGTAATAATGTATACATCACATATCTTTTGACTTTTTGATGTACATTTATGTCCTATATTTAATATTATTTTGTCTTTTACTTTTGTTCTACCTGCTAAGCTCCACCCCTAAAAAAAAAACTCCTAAAGTAAATGACTTTTGTGACATCATCATGCCAGTCATTCATTAGTCAGCTGGATAAACATGAACACAAGACAATGGTATATGCCCTCACCCACTGAGTACCTTATTGCATTAGCATTGCATGTTTTCATATAATAGCCCATTGAAACCCTTCTTTTCATGATGTTGCTTGGTGATTCCTGACATAGCAACTGCTTAAAATATAATTGAATTTTGTGAATGGGCATTGTATAAAAACATGCAATGCTATTGTGAACAGGTGGTCAGTTGAAAAAAAATAATTACAACAAAGAGAAATACAAAGAAAAACAAAAACAAATCAAACAGGCAGAACAAACAAACTGAATTAAGACAAAATAAAACAAAACAAGCACTCGGTTGCGGGCAATCTGTTACACTCTCCGGATAAAGACTTGCTGGGGACATTAGATCTCGATTTTGTCAAATAGAGCGTGTTCTTTTTTTTACAAGAAAAGCTGGAGCGTGACTGTACCTTAAAATCTACCACAGGATGGTTTTACAAAGCAATTTATTTCAAAGCGCCCTTGAATGATTAATAAAGCATCTACCCTATTCAGGCATATCAATCAATTAGTGCTTCCTTCCTGCATCCCTCTCTCTTTCTCTCTCTCTCTCTCTCTCTATCTCTCTCTCTCCCTTTCTCCTTTTGTCTTTCTCTTCTATCTCCCCCCTCTCTCTCTATTATATCTCTGAGTTTATAAATTCGGTAATGGTCTAATGCTATCCCCTGAGTAAAAAAAAAATGGCTGCCTCAAGCGCTGCAAAATCAAACTAGGCAACCCAGAAACCCGAGCAAATTCTACCCTATTAAGATGCAGAACTAAATGGTATATCGAAGTAGCCAAATCCCAATAATTGTAAGGGTTCTAAATAAAATGTGATCATTGATCTCTTTCTTTGTGTCACGGTGATAGTTGCGTTGCTCTGAAAGTCATATATAGGTGTTATCTCTTAAATCTCTGGTTTATAAATGCGACCATATTTTTCACTCCTCAACCATTTGAATATTCTTTATGAAAACCATATTTGCGTTCATCTCTTTCATCATGATATTGTATATTGTTTTATTATTTAAACACTTAATTTCTTTTACGTATTGTAGATAGTGTCATCGTGACATACATTACTTCATCTTAATAATCCTAAATGTCAAGCTCGATAATCACTTCATAAACCAGGAAGCAACTGACCTTATACATTCAATATCGCATTTAATGTCGGTTATATTGCGTATTTACTTTCGCAAACTTACTTCTAATTTACGTTGCCACATTTGCCAATATTCGTATTATCTTATAGCATTTTGATGACCACCTGCTCCGTTTCTTCTTTCTTTTCCTTACCTCTCTCTTTCACTCTCTCTCTCTCTCTGCCGATCCATCCATCCATCTCTCTCTCTCTCTCTCTCTCTCCACGCCTTACATTTGCTGTCTTCACCTACACGGGCACTCAGATCTCACTAGATTATGTTGAACCTTCTCCTTACTCACATGTGCTTCTTGGTATTATATTCATGAATAATTTACAAAATTTGCATACTGTATTGTGATTTTATATAGTGTATTTTTATCATGTCAATAATTTTCTAAATATATTGTACAATTCATCCCCTGGGCTTATTTCTTGAATAAAACAAACCATTTTTATGTCTTCCTGGCTCTCTCCGTCACTTTTTTTACTGTCTCTCTCTCACACATAGACTATGGGCTGACACCTAAAAATCACTCGTTTCGTGACCACAATTTCGCACCACATTTTGTTAGCTGTAATATTTTCCTAAAAATATGCAAATACATCTGAAACCACTTGCCAGTCTCAGCTCTTACAAAATAAAATGAAAATGAATAAAAACTATCCATGATTAGTGTATATGAATATTAGTGAACAGCATGCATATGGACCGTACGTGGGCATGCAGGGCCAAGCCACACACACACAGCATGCCCATGTACATATGCATGCATGTTGTGTTGTGTGTACGTCTGTATAGCTTGTCTATGTATGGGAAGTAGACAGTCCACAATGCATGCAAAGTGAGCAGGCTCGTACAATATGATTCAGGTTGGTTGTTCTACATAAATATTGCATACAGTACTGTAGCCTGTAAACAACATGGACAAGGATGGATGTGACGTCTGCTACCAAAAAGGTATTTTGTTGTATGCATTTCTGTTCTGATCAAGATGGAAAAGTCATAGTTTGTCAGTCTAGAGTAGAGGATGGTCCAAGTTTCTGACTTGTTGCCTTCGCTAGATCAAGATTTCTGGTTCAAGAGGAGCTGATATTGCAAGAAAGACTGCCAATATCAATAATGATACCGTAGTCCGTACGTGCACTGAAATGTGCAATGAAATGTGCAATTGTGAAAGATGTGAAAATCAAGTTGCTGACACTGCTGAAGAGCGAGAAGAAGAAGAGGAAGAAGAAGATGAAGATAATGAAGACTCTGATTTTGAGTAAGAAGGAAGGGTGTCATTGTTTGGAAAAAATCCAGTGAATAAGTTCATTTATCGTTTAATATTTCGACACCTTGTAAATTACGTGTTATACATACATGTATGTATGTTGTATTAATTGTGTTTATTATTCGTGTTGCTTTTGTGTTGCAATTTGATGCCACACAGCTGCAATTGGGATTAGAAGTTGAAATAATAATACATTTGTGATAAAATAGCATAGACTTATATGTTCCACATATCCTTTTCATCATGTGAAATTGTTTTCTTGTGAATTATTCCAAAGGCGAAATGGTAGAAGAAATGGGGGACTGAGATGATATTTTTTGTCATTGAAAAGGATGCAGCCCAGGATTACATTCAGTTTCATAAAACTGTTGTCATTTTGAAGTACATTGCGTTATATTGACAAGAAGACGTGTTGGGTGATCAATACATTTTGATGCTGCATTGCCGGGGGAAAGTAATAGCATGGGCTACTAGTATTCGATTTGGAAAGCATTTATCATTTGCTGTACTGTATTTGTGTGTCCCTGATTTGTTCTTGTGCATTTTTCAGATTTTGTTTCTCCATAACTTATTTTCATGCATCCTCGTTGAACACCAATCTACTTTTAAAGCGTATTTTTACAAATGACTGTGAAATTGTTTCACTTAAATTCGCTTACTGCTTTAGATTACAGATTGGTGTGTAAATGATTGTTATACAATCATGTGCACTTCAACTAAAATGAACTCAAAAGTATGAGAAATTCCTGTTTATACAATAACTGCAGTTACGTTGTAGGATGTAGTGCAGTATTTCAAAGATACGAATAGGGATTGATTACATGTTGTTGCTCATGTGTAAAACTCAATTATGTAACACAGTGAGACATTCATTTGTAATTTGTGTAGCATTGTATTGAAATTATTGGTCCCTTCTAGATGAAATGGGAAATTTTGCAAGAATGTGAATACGAAAACCAAAAGCAAAGAAAAAATAGTGTATTATGCTTATTGTAACTTGAAATGTAAGTACATACATTGTACACTTTATGTCTGAGAGGAAAGTCAACAGATGTATTTCTTATTTTTCTTTATTAATCACCTGGAGGAAGTGTAAGATGATAAGATAGTGACAACCGTTCCTAAATGTAGGAGGGCACCAACCGGTGGTATGATTTGGACCTGTGCAATAAGAATATCCAGTATGCTTTTTTATACTATATGTTAACCTATCTATGTATAGGACTTGTTTACACGTATACAATCCAGCTACTGTATACGACATGAACACATACTTTTTATGCTATTAAGATCTGTATATTTCAGAAAAGTTTTTTGTCAAAATTTATGTAAATATCCTCACTTACAAAAATTAGTGACTATTAGTGTTTTCACTTGGCAATATGAGTATCTGGTTTGTGAGGTGTTTTTTTTCTTCTTCACGTATAAGTATGCTAAGCATTGCAAGTATGGAAATTGAAATGCAGTGAACAGTGCAGCTAGAGTGCCAAACAGACATCCGTAAAAGACATGTTATCACTTCCTTCAACTCTTTTTTTTTTTTGGGGGGGGGGATGGAATATATTCAACCATTTGAAGTTTATCATCTTTGCTCTTTGCAAAAGTTTTTTTTCTTCTCTCTGTTGAACAATTGATAGGACACTAAAACAAGCAAATATGAATCATCATTGTCAAGTATATTACATGTAGTCATGTAGCA
Source organism: Strongylocentrotus droebachiensis (assembly GCA_035222895.1). Taxonomy (NCBI): domain Eukaryota; kingdom Metazoa; phylum Echinodermata; class Echinoidea; order Camarodonta; family Strongylocentrotidae; genus Strongylocentrotus; species Strongylocentrotus droebachiensis. The sequence goes on from JAVYIG010004430.1 coordinate 65,455, forward strand.
CTGACATAAAAAGAAATGATTTTGTTTGTAGAAGAAATTTGAATGCATGCCCCAAACTCATAAGTCTTGTGAGAATTAAAAATGGCAAATGAATGTGTAAATAAATCAAAGTTTAATGTGCCTTGCCATATACAGTGTTTGTTAGTATCAAGTCTTTTATAGGGTGTAATATACAAGAAAGTTGCTAGTGTTTGTGAGTGTTTTGTTTTTTGTTTTTTGTTTGTTTGTTTGAGTTAATGTGTGAGCGATAGGGTGTGAAGATGTGTGCGAATTAGTGTAGTATTCCCGGACATATACATGTACTGACTCGTAACGCCAAAATTAATACAAGAAAGTTGCTGGTGTTTGTGGATGCGTTTTGTTTGTTTGAGTGTTTGTTTGATTGTTGAGTGAATGTGTTGACCAGATAATTTGGATTACTTTGAGAAAAAAACATCGTCATTACACAACCAAAAATATAACTTTCCCTCTCCTCCGTTTCATGCTGTGAAAACAAGTGGACAAATATATGCATAATTTGCATATTTTATCTTCATTATTTTAATACTTGTAATAAATACATAATAACATCTATATTTCAAGGCTTAAATTATAATCTGCATTAATCTCAACTCAAATTATCTTTTTACATATAAGAAACAACTTCAAGAACGTGTACATAAGCCGAAATCACATTTTTGCATGAATTAGCATAAATTACCAAATATCTCTTTTATTTGTAGTTTTTGGGGTTGGCAAGTGGAAAAATCAAAATCAGCACCAAAAAGTACCCTAGAAACAAGTAAATGTGTGTGGTTCGGATTCGTGGACCACGGAATTGAAAAATGGCTCACATTTTCAGAAGTCAGCCCACAGTCTACACACACATCCTAGTCTATATCTACCAACTTCCCTATTTTGCCTCTCGTTCTCTCTCTGGCCCTCTGTCAATATAACTATTCATGTCATTCCATTTCCCCCCTTTACTGTTTATCCCTTCCATTTCCTATCGCTCTCTCTCTCTCTCTCTCTCTTTTTTCCAGCTCTTTCTTTCCTTCTTTCTCTCTCTATCTCTGTTAACAATATATCTCCCCATGCCATATCTACTTTCCACTTAACCTGCCCTCTCTCTCTCACCCACTCTCTAAAATTGCAATAATAAAAATAATAACAATAATGATAATTAAAAAACAAACAAAGGAACGTTTGGGTAAACATTATCAATCAAAATATCTTTCAGGATTTTAGGTAATTTCATTATGTTTAATCAATGATTGATGGTGTTGCTAATTGAATATAGTAAAATGCTTTATAGACATTGTACAAGTTCAAGTTATTTTGTCAGATATGTTACAAATTACATTTAAGATTTTAATACATCTCATAAATGTATTAATATACACATATCTCATCAATGTATTCAGCAAGAGCTTGAAATGAAGTAAAATGAAACAATGAATTTTAACCAATGTCTGTAAGAGACACTCAATGAAAAGAAATACCTTGGACTTGCCCTATAACAAGGTAAACATAGGAAACAAAATATAAAACAGGGCCCCCATTCACAAAACTTGTCATCAATGACAAATGACAGTTTTTGTCATAAACTAGTGACATCCTTGCTAGTGATTGGTTATCAGGAAATTTGTCACTGATTAACCCTTTCAAGAAAGGCATTCCATACTTTGTGGTTTGGGGCAATAACCTTCGATTCAGAGCCCTAAAAAATAAACCAGATAAATAAAAAGATAGGGCACACAATTCTGCACATATTGTATCCATTTAATTGCATGGCTACATTACATTCGATGCCAGGTATTTTTAAAGGGAAACAAAACCTTAAAATCTTAAAATTGGCAAAAGACTGTAAGGTTAATGATTTTCGAAGAAAATTGTTGATATTCACACTTTTCAACAAAGCTCAAACACATCAGTTTAATCAGCGAAACGAGTATGCGATAGCAACGAAGGTCAAACGCATCGACAATAGCTTTTTTAGTTATGCTTGAACTATACACGTGTATTAGTAACGAATGATATTATCATGCGCGTGCACGGTTCAATCACGGTGGAAAATTATTAGTATTTAATTGCTCTAGTTAAAGTCGCTCCGTTGGGATTGTATATAATGAATTGTAGTCTTACGTGCTGTTTGCCTCGAGACAACAATACAAATAAGCTTGTATTTCATCAATGTAATGTGAAGGCGCATGCTGTAGAGAACTCTTTGCGTTATTTTCCGCTATAAGAGCACTCTTTATTTTATTTTTTAAATGATAGATCGCAGGACCATGGGGTGCCATCAAAACTGAAGAAAAGATTTGTATTGTTGTTGTTGGTAACATTATTATGATCATTATTATAATTAGCAATGATATCATCATTATTATTTTTGTCATATTATTGTGTTCATTTTATTACTCTCAATTCTAATTATATTACTAGAATTTAAATCGTCACGAGGACGATTAAGGTGGTCTGAAATATGAGCATGATCCCGGCATATGATCGAGAAATAATTGTCACATTTGTGATAGCTTATTGTCTCAGCTACAACATACTCGATGCTCAGCGAAAACGAAGCTAAGACGACGGAGATATTGCTCGTTAAAGACGGAAATGTAGAATCCAGTTTTCAGAAAAAGTCATGTCCCGTGGAGAATACACGCAAAATGTATAATTTAAACATGCCTCCTTTAATCGCAAAAATACGCCATGATGTTTTTGTCAAAATGAAAATTCGTGGCCACTGCATTTGTAGAGAATATTCTCAGGTAAAACATATCAAAATTTGAAAGAAAATTGAACAATATTTACAGAGATACAATCAATTTTCCAAAAATCTGCTGACGTCATAATATGAAAATTAAAATTTTGAGTTCGGAGGCCATTATGATGACGTCATGAGTTAATTGAGGGTCAAATGAAACATGAAATCATATCTCCGATTCATACTCTATCAAAATATGAAAAAAAACTTGGGGTCACCTTGCATCCTAAAGCGCTACAATGGATTTTGTACAGGCATGTTTTTGCCCATGTATGCTATGTATTACAAAAGCTCGCGCGCACGGTAATTATCTTAAACGGACGCTCATTCCGTTATTAATGGGCAGAAAAAGTTGAACAAGGTATCAAAATGCTTGAAAAAATGTGCCAAATATGATGACAGAGAAAATTTGGCGATTCTACGGTGCAAAATGCAAGTACGCGCGAAAACGCGCGCGCATGTCCATGCGCGCGTTTTTTTTGCAAAATGCTTAAAATGGCCTGAAACGTATGCAAAATTAATTTGGAACGAATTTGAGCATTTTAAAATTTTGATACGCGCGTACGTGCGCGTCGAGGTGCGCGCGCAAAATTTGTTGACATTTTTAGTTGAACTTTGACCTGAAGTTGATGTATATTGAATATGGTTGATTTTTGATGACTCGTTATCGAGATATGATACTGACCTGACTTTTACAAAATGGCGCCTGGATGACGTCACGATAACCTAGTGACCTTGAAAAAGTTAATTTGACTTGAAATCATAGGGCTTGATGACTGACAGAAATTTGAAGGAAATTGACCATGTCGATTTCGAGTGAACGTGTGTACAAAAAAAGTGTACGGAAGAAATAAAAATAAACTAGAATTTAAATCGTCACGAGGACGATTAAGGTGGTCTGTCTTCAAGTCTTATGATAGATTATAATATTTACTATATTGAGAAAGGGAGAAGTTATATAGACATGTAAACAATGATGATCATGATGATGATGATCTTGATAGTAATGGTGATGACGATGATGATGATGATGATGATGTTGATGATTATCATCAACAGACCATGATGACATCAGACTGAAAAAAATGAGAGAACATTTCGTCCTTGTTTTCACGAAGTGACAGTAGTGAGGAAAATCGTAACGCAAAGTGAATGCAATTCTTTTTCACTACCGTCACTTCGTGAAAACAGCAACGATATTTTAGATATTATATAGTCTCAGCTACAACATACTAAAAAATAAAAAAAAATCAAGCCGAAATAACGGCGATGTTGCTCGCAAAAGACAAGAATGTAGAATCCAGATTTGAGAAAAAGTCATCTCCCATAAGGATTACACGCAAAAAATATTGGATCAAGTGATAATAGGGTAATAATAAAGTAAATATAATTGTTTATTACATTATTATCGATTCTACGTGTTTTAATGAGCAAAGGAGATGGTATAGTGAAAGGTCAAAAAGAAAAAAAAGTGAAGAAAACAAATTGTTGGAGACGCCCGGACTCGAACCAGGGACCTCGAGGTCGGAAGTCAAGTGCGTTACGGATATACCAAAACATTTCCCATAGAGATTACACGTAAACGGGAAATGGAATTCTCAAATCCCACTTTGGAAGTGAAATATGAGCATGATCCCGGCATCTGAATGAAAAATAAAGGGCACACTTATGATAGCTTATTGTCTCAGCTACAACATACTCAAAGCTCAGCGTAAATAAAGATAAAACGACGGAGATGTTGCTCGCGAAAGACGAGAATGTAGAATCCAGTTTTGAGAAAAAGTCATGTCCCATAGAGAATACACGCAAAATGTGAAAAATTGACATGCCACCTTTAATCGCAAAAATACGCCATGATACCTTTGTCAAAATGAAATATTGTGTTGACTGCATTTGTAGAGAATTGTCTAAGCTAGATCATATCAAAATTTGGAAGAAAATTGATCATTGTTTACAGAGATACAGTCAATTTTCCATAAATATGCTTACGTCATAATATGCAAATTGAAATTTTGAGTTTGGAGGCCATTATGATGACGTCATGAGTTAATTGAGGGTCAAATGAGACATGAAATCATATCTCCAACTCATAATCTATTTAAATATGAAAGAAATTGGGGGTTATCTATCAATTCTGAAGAGTTAAAATGAATTTTGTATAGGCATGTTTTTGCCCATGTATTTTGGATACAGATAGCGCAGGTCGGCTCGTGCGTTCAACTTTGACAGCCGCTAATTGCAGTATTACTGGTCGGAAAAAGGTAAACAAGGTATCAAAATGCTTGGAAAAATGTAATAAATATGATAACAGAAAAAATTTGGCGATTCTATGTTGCAAAATGCCAGGACGCGCGGATACGCGCGGAAACGCGCGCGCATAATTACGCGCGCGCAAATTTTGAAAATGCTTAAAATGGCCTGAAACGTTTGCAAAATTAATTTAGAACGAATTTGACCATTTTAAAATTTTAATGCGCGCGTACGTGCGCGTCGAGGTGCGCGCGCGGAATTTTTTGACATTTTTCGTTGACCTTCGACCTGAAGTTGATGTATACCAAATATGGTTGATTTTTGATGACTTGTTATCGAGATATGATAATGACCTGATTTTTACAAAATGGCGCCTGGATGACGTCACGATGACCCCATGAACTTGAAAAAGTTAATTAGACTTGAAATCATAGGGCTTAATGACTGACAGAAATTCAAAGGAAATTGACCATGTCGATTTCGAGTGAACGTGTGTACAAAAAAGTGTACGGAAGAAATAAAAATAAATAAAGAATAAATAAATAAATAAAATTCTAACGAAATCAATAGGTGATCTGTCGTTGACAGACCACCTAATAAAGAATAAAGAAAGAATAAATAAAGAAAGAAAATTCTAACGAAATCAATAGGTGATCTGTCATCGACAGACCACCTAATTATAATTATTATGATTATTATAGTTATTATTAATAATAGCATTATTTTCATTAGTATTTTAATTAGCTGCAGTAGTAGTAGTAATAACAGCAGGAGTAGAAGTGTATCAGTAATAATACACAACTTTGCATGAATCATGTTACTCTTGGCTTTCTCTCTGGGCTTTCTTCCATGCTCTACCAATCTCCCTGCCTACCTGTAATGGACCTCTTCCACTATCTAGAAGTAGTAATAGTAGTCAGGTAGTTGTAGTGATTATAGAAGTAGTAGTAGTAATACAAATACTTCAGATCTGTTCTATATGCTTTATCTGTTATTTACTCTCTCTTCCCTTTACACTTCTTCTCTCCTTCTCTTCATCTATCTGTCTCTAAATTGTTTCCCTCGATCTTCCCCACCATCCGATGATCTGATCTATCTGACACACACACGAACATACACAAACACCCCTCGCACATATAACGCAAACATACACACACACACACACACACGCACACACACACGCACACACACACACACACGCACGCACGCACGCACACGCACACACACACACACACACACAGGGTAAAACGGGGAGATTCAGATAATTAGATACTGAAAGAGAAAGAGAGAATGGGAGAACGGAAAAACGAAAAAAAAATAAAGAGATAACACAAATATCAGGGCATATTTTAATTTTTAAGGTTTTGTGAGAAAATATGCCTGTGGGATACTATGCTATGCATCACAAATCGATACTGATTGACGCGTAACAAATTAAGGTTAAAGCATGTAGAGATATAAATATCTTTTCATCGTCCAGTTTTTTTTTTTTAATCACTATGGACGCGCCAGAGTTTGTTTATACCCGGAAGGTATCACTATGGCAGCCGATGCATCCCTGGTCACGTGTTCATTCATAGAAATGAGTAACCTCTCCCATCAGGCTTTTACTTTCCACGTAGCCTTTAAACAGATCGGACGTGTGTAAGATAGAGAGGATCTGTTGGATCGAACTGACTACAGCTTCCAGGTTAGCAAGGATATATTGCAGGAAAAAAAGAAGATGGATTTAAGGAATCAATTGAGTTTCTTGGCTTTAATGCTACTAGGTAAGATAAAGTCTAAATGTATAAGTGAACATTTATATTTGGCGTTTTTAACATTAATTTTGGAGTTCTGATAAATTTGCATCTTTGGCGATACAACCTCTAGCCCTGGAAGATGTCCCAAAATAGCCACTCCATCATGATCATTCGATTTTTGAAAAGGCTATTTTTGTAATGTAACCAAAGTTAATGCATACGTATTTGTTGTGAAGCATTTCGATACGAATTATTCTTGTTACACCTGTTAAGATAACAAGTTATTTCAACAGTCATGTTAACATGGATTAAGGTTGTAATTGGGTGTTTAGTTAGTCTTAGGTTTAGGGTTAGGATAGCGTGTAGTAATTGGTCCAGAGTTGAATTTAATATCGGTAAGAGTAGGGAGCATTTATCGCTGAAGAAAATGTTGCACAACCCCCACCTGTCGCATGAAATAGGCTAGTGGGACCTTGTATTTTGGGCAATGTGAATTTAATTGTTGATAAAGTGTCCGTTTATATTTTAATTACATTTTGCATATATTGCTGTACTGTTTTGCCTTGTCAACGAGGTCATGATCTTGTGTATTTGGTTTTACTTACAAGGCCAAGATCTTGGCTAATTTTCAAGGGTGAGAGGAGGGGGTTGTCTGTTCGAGAAGCATCTTTTTGGGAGAGAGTGAGAGTCTCGATTTCGAAGATGAATTGTGTCAATGTTGATATGATTGATGGTACAAACATACATGTACCTCTTAAATTGTACGCAAAAGTTCCCATGGGCTAAATGGGAACCATCAAGTTTAAGCTTAAGGGGGCGGCTGATAACCCTACCCAACTGTGATATGCATGAGCGCGAGCGTGCGTGCGTGAATCGGGGCAGAGGCATTGACAAAAATAAATAGTATAGGCGACAAGGTAGCACGCGCAGATTGCCTCATTTGCATTTACGTTGCAGCGTCACCATTCAGTCTAAGCGTATTTGGCTCCGCCCCTTTTAGGACATTTCATCGCTCCTGAAGCCGTGATCAAAACGTATCAAGATATATCGATTTCATGATCTCATGCGTTATGATTTTTGTATGTGAGTATACTCAAATGGTATCAATGAGGTGCAGGAGTGTGCGTGTGTGTGTGTTGGGGTGGAGTGGGGGGGGGGGGGTGGGGTTCGTAATATACAATCATAATAAAACGCCGGTCCGAGTTTGCGTCACTGTTGTCTAAACCAGTCAGTGACTTAGATCCTGTAAATAATCTAAGTTTAAGGTGGCCAACCTTATGAGCGTGATGGGCGACTTTTTGAAGAGAGTCTCTTGGCGTAGCTATTTCTGCTTCGACTGGATAGTTGTTGCAAGCTTTAATAGTTTGCCTCGCTCGCAGTACGAAAACCTACTCTTATTACACACACCCATCCTGCATCACCATCTGCTACTATCTTTAGCATTGCTTAGTGGGTCGTCTAAAATGTCGACATCGCCCCACCTAACTTTTCAAAATGGTCCGTCGCCCTTTGTTGGCCGAAAAATGGATGAATTCATTATTCCAGCCTTAGGCCTAAAAAAAAGATGTTGTATTGCCCTTTAGGTGCCAAAACATGGGTCGGTCGGTCGAAAATATATATTTTTTTAACTCCCTCTTTGGGCTGATATATCTCAGTTTTGAATACTTTAATTCATTTTTTTTCTTCTAAAAACGGTTTTAAAAAAAATCGTTACAAAGCCGACCGTAGATTTCAAGATTTTTGGGGTCGGTCGCAAAGGGCAATACAACATCTTTTTTTTGTTAGGCCTTATTTATCTGCTACTTCGTAGAAGGAACGAAACCCATGAGTGACAACACTTATCTTTCTCCTTTCAGGTTCTTTGTGGGTGGTTTCTGCACAAGTTGATTGTTACTCGTGTTCGTATACTTACCAAGATGAGGAGAATGAGAGCGATAACAACTGCAAAACTCCATCGGCTACAACCAGCACCGTAACGTGCTCTTCTTCATTCTCATGCTATGTGAGTCATCAAAAACTTGAATTCCCTTATTTTTTACTTTAATTTAAATAAGAGGGTTAACGAAAATACAATGTGCCATTGTTTATATAAAATAGATGAAACTGCATATTCCAGTTGGTTGACTAAAAGAAATGTCCAGGTATTTTTTTCCCTCCGTAGTGTTTGAATAGTTGTCGGAGCTTTTTAAGTAGTATCTTGAGGGTGCACATGTTCTGTTGCCGTATCTCAAACCGTTTTTGTTTAAACTTTAGACTAATTAGATATCGGAACAACACAAATTGAGAATTTACTTCTTTTCCTTGTAGCATCCGAGCCCATCCGAGGCATATAGACAGCGCGCCCGTGTTAAAGTTTGGAAAGACTATAATGGCCAGGACTTTCCATGATCCGCATCGATCTCTGTAAAGCATACCTTAATTCGAACGTATGCATGCGAAAACTTTGGCTTCTGACCTAAAGCACAAATTTCATTAATAATACGATCCGAGCCCGATAATTCTCACAAAACCGTCACGTTTGACGACAGCCAAGTGGAACGCGCGAATTGAATTAAACACGCTTTCAACGGGATGTTGGTGGACTTAATTGTAATCATGATTACAGTTTCATAAAATGATGGATTTTTTCTATTTGATATTGTCTATTCGGGGTTTTCTTTTCATTCTTCCGGTTAAGATGGGTGTAAGATTAAAAGGTTCAGCATGTATCGATCCAGTGCTATATATTAATTTTTTTGCACAATGCACCTTGAGCATTTAATTGATTTCAAGATCCATTTATATAAGTAATATGATTATTATTAGTAGTAGTAGTAGTAGTAGTGTTATTATTATTATTATTATGATTATCATCAGATTTCATTTTTGACCAATCATCTCCTTATTTGGTGTTATCCCGATCATTTCGAGGGACATAAATATCTTCTAACCTAATTAAAAGTGAAAAAGAAAAAAATGCTTGTCACCCAATTTTCTCCTTTCCGAACCCCTCCCTTAATTTATTAACCTAGATATAAATCCTTCATATTTACCTGCATACAGGTACGTAGTCGAATCTCTTCTTCATCGAGTATTTCGAGTCCAGGCACCATCACCTACACGCGTGGATGTGGGGATCCAGATGACTGCGTCACTGAATGTCGGAAGAACCCCAGAGACTGCAGGAAGTGTTGCACAACCAATCTATGCAACACCGCCACCTTACAATCACACCTGAGCGCCAATGCTCTGACTAATACCTGCCACCGGTGCCAGTACTCGGAGGTACCAGGTACCCGCAGTGATACCGGATGCGCACAAGGTTCCTTCGATGCCTCTTCAGCCCAAGTATACAGTGTCGAGTGCCCGGGGCTGTGCTACGTAAGTATAGTAGCTTATCGAAATCCTCAACAATTAAGGGTGACGAATAAGAAAATATTACTGCTAGATCTTAAATGAGTACCGGTATGAAAGGAACCCGCCCCCCCCCCCCCCGCCCACCCAGTGTTATTTAGGGTACGCATATGCGTGTTCCCAGCGGCCTCCCTTTTTTCAGCAAAAGTCCGGTGTGTAAAGTCAATACGGGTCGACCTTTTTCTTTTGTTATACGAGCCTTTTTCAGCACCCCCCCCCCCCCCCTTTCAGCAAAGGTCCGGTGTGTAAAGTCAATACGGGTAGACCTTTTTCTTTTGTTACGAGCCGGTGAGTTTGGGAACACGCATGGTATCCCTCCGGTCACGTAGTGGGGGGGGGGGAGGCGGGAAAAGGAATCCTTAAATAGAACCCCGAAATCGTTTCGTAGTAGACTGGAGCAGTATAAATATATTAAATATTATTATCATTATCATAAGCTGATAAGTCATAGTCTTTGAAGTATTTTGCACCTCTTCTGATGTTGCGAATCACAGCCTTGTGCTAACAACGCGGAGGGTGTTAGTTATTCAGGTCTCTCGTTACAGATTGTATCTTCTTCTTTACCGATTTCACAGAGCGCTACAGCCTACTTTGATGGCGTACAGGACATCATCCGAGGCTGTCTCTACCATGGCAATGAATGTTCCTATGATAAACTTGCTTCTAACGGTGTTCCTGCGTCCCGCGTGTATGGACGTGATAATTTGAATTACGATCTCTCATGCTGTATTGGCGACAATTGCAACACCGCTACCGCCCTCTCTGTCGGATTAGTGGCAGTCCTGCTGTCACCCATGTTGAGTATGATTGTGGTCTATATGTAGAATGTTGGATCCTAAAGACTCCGTAGTTGGCAGGCTGTAAGTCTAAAAGCAGTGGCGTATCTTCAGATAGGGATAATGGCGCCCGAACCAAATGACAAAATTGTGCCCCTACATACACCTGTCCTGTCAGCTCAAAGATACACACCAGATTTCCTCGCTTTTTCACGAAGTGGAAATGATCTGTCCCTAACCTGAGATGAGTAACCAGAGTGGCTATTCAAGGTTCGGAGCAAAGCGACCAACTGATAGATTATTTAACCAAAAGTCATCAAAGTAACATAAAAAGTGCTAACAAATTACTTACAAAGTCTAGACATCGAGAAGAAAAAAAATCACATTTTCTATATTTAGGAAGCAAATTAAAAAAAAGTTAATTCAAAGGATTAGCTATACTTTAGCAAGGACATTGACAAATTAATTGTTTGGGTAAACGTTGTTTGGAATTGCAAGTGCAAGTCATCTTTTGCCCGGTAGCAAAGTTCAACAAGATCATGTTAAAACATATGTGCTTGAAAGCAACGCAGAGAGATTTAGAATTGAACCCTTAGAAGACGCTAGGATGCACTAGTATCCATATTTTGGGTGCAAATTACCAGTTCCAGAAAAAAAAAACGTAAATATATGCGAGGGTGCAAAGTGACCAAACTTTGTGACTTTTTCTATTTTTCAAACCATTTAAGAGGGCTATTTCCTAAGCACAAAGCACTTTACCCTGCAATAGCATAATTAGGGGAGCGCAATCCAGGACGATAAATGTCTCTTATTGTTAAGTTGTTTTACCCCCACCCCCCCCCCCCCCCCACACTTCGAGTGCCGCCCGGGGCATGACCACCTCAGCACCCCTAGATACGCCACTGCTTATTAAACATATGCCCTCTTAAGACAGATATGTAGCAAATATGAAATTTCCTTTAGATACAATATCAGTTATTATTGTAATAATTTATAATTTTGAATAATCTTTTTACTTTATTTATTCATTAATCATTTTATCATTATTATTATCATTGGTATTATTGTCATTATTATTGTTATTCTTTTTCTCCATTTCTTTTCTTTGGGTTTATTATTATTATTATTGTTATTATTATTAGTATTATTATTATTATTATTATTATCATTATTATTATTATTAGTATTATTATTAGTATTATTTTTATTATTATTATTATTATTATTATTATTATTATTGTTATATTATAATCATTATTATTATTATTATTGTTATATTATAATTATTAGAATTGCTCTCGGTTGATTTCTTGGAAGTCTTAGCGAGGGTATGGTATGTAAATATTTGATATCGTTGCAGTGTGATTTAGTGCTGTGGAATCTTGTTTAGGTCTTTTAATTACACTTAAAGTATAATGATGTGAACTCTATATGTAAAAGTTTATTAGTTACCGCCCTTCTGGTTCTCAGCAGATCATGATTGAGTTTGAGAAAGATAATTTCTGTTTTAGATATAGCCTCGCTTGGTATACAACTGAAATAATATTTTGAAGGCTGAAATTCAGAAAGGCATTAATGCTATCAAAAATTGATATTAGGAAGGTATGGCTTCAGGTAGTTGTCATAATGTTAATATTTTATCGGTGTCGCATGATGTTCAGACAGCTGCATTTTAAGATATACTTCACCTTCTTGTTTGTCGTCATTGCCTTTGTCTTAGTGATGGTTTGTTGATCGGCTGATGGATTTTTGTATCAGAAATGATTGTTTTAATTCTTTTCCATTCTATGAATGGCTGCTTTTTAAGTCAATAAGTACAAAGTAGAGATAAAGGTATATACCAATAAGAGTTACCATTTATAATAGTGGACTACCCTTTATTATAAGGAATAAATAAAATTAACCTAAATTTATGTTGAAAAAGAAACCCCCATGTCTGTTATAGTATGGGAGTTAGATAACATTGAATATCTTGAGTGTAGATCTAGATGAGTGTAATTAAATGGAAATACAGTATCATAATGTCAACATTTTCCCGGTATAGCAATTGTACATGTGAAACTATATCTATCTGCGAGTTACATATTGTGTGATAATTATTTAAGAAATCTTTGCCTTTGTGACAACGACACTACGACATCTAATATCGCATAAACAATTTGTATAAGTTTCACAGAATGGCAATAATAGTTGTCTTGATTATAAACAAGGTTCGCAGTTGACAACATCGTAACTCTTATGTCAGGTTTGATAATCGAAATGAAATCTACACCTGCTTTGGTCGACTAATGACGCAACTGTGAACTGCCGAGGTCGATCTTATTTGCCAAATGACACCAAAATGAAGGCACGATGAAATGCAAATAGTTTCAAAAGGCAATGTCATTGCTGAACACACTGAGACCCGTATTACACAGTTCGGCTGCGCTTATGTACTGTGATGTCATTCAAATCGAATGGTGATCAGGTGTTTTGCTTATTCTGGACTTAAATTCATATTGCCGACTTAGGCCCGTCTTTGATATAAAGTGTTTGCAGTCTCCTATCTCTTGTGTGCATAGTTTCTATTCATATTAACTCTTTAGCAGACGGGGCCCTGTTTTATGAAACAAATAATTCATATTTTGAAGCTCGTGTATAAGTGATATGCATGACACTTTGTTAAGTCACAATTAACCGGATAATAAAATCGACAAGTCTCGTTCATTATCTTATTGTGAATTAACCTGCGTGCAACGGTACTCACAAAAGCACTCGCAAATGTGAATTATTTGTATAATACACAAAACAAATGATAATCTCCGCTTTCAATCTGTAGCGAATAGATAACTCATGTGTAAAGACGTTGCGATCCATTGGACGGCTTGTCTCCATCCAATTGGTTTAAATCCCTTTGTTTGAATCTGACACCGGAATACAAAGACAATAACCATATATGACACGAAACTTGATTGTGGTTGTTATCAACTTGCAATAAGCAGTTTAGAAATTTGACGAAATTGCCTTAACTTTCTATATTTTGCTATTTTTACTATCAAAATTTGATGTGGAATAAAAGAATATACTATTCAATAGGAACGTACCGAGATTAAGTACATGAATCATTATAATGGTGATTTGAATGGCTAGATATTCTCTTAGGTATATTTGTAATGAATAAACACTTCTGCTCTATGTGTAACCATGTAGTTTTCCTCTTTTTGATACATGCATTGAATGAGGTAAGGAGAGAGAGGGGGAGGTACAGAAAGAGATAGAGCAAAAAAGTGAGTGAGAGAGACGGGGGGAGAGAGAAAGATGGAGGGGGTAGTGAATTGAAATTTAACATATTAACAAAAAAGTAAGGGATAGAAAGAGAGAATGGAGACACGTAGAGCGATTAATGAAATGATAAGGGTAAAAGACAGAGAAATTTGAACTTTGGAGAGATGGGAGAAAGATGAAGATGTGAGTGTACAAGAGATAGAAAGAAGAAAGGAGATGGGGACAATGAAGTTTGAAAAAATGGGTATAGTTTAGATTTCTAGAATATAACTTGGCAGGGTCCGTTGAATTATGATCATACTGCATGCATTCATATTAAGAAAGGACAACGAGCATATAAACAGTTGAAATGAACTTTACACACTTTCGTATTCATATAGAGTTATGTGAAATATGAATGAAGTTAAAATCACAAAGGATACCAATAGGTCCAGCAGATTCTTATCTTTGACAAAATATGTGTGGGTGTATAGGATCCATTAAAGGGTCGTGGGAAAATCAGGGAGACACGTAAGAGAAATGACAATGAGTGCAATAGAGAAAGAGTTAGATGAGTAAATGATAACAAATAAGTAAGGAGGAAATGGTTAGAAATAGAGAGAGAGAGAGAGAGAGAGAGAGAGAGAGAGAGAGTTAGTAGACAGAGGTAGTGGGGGAGGGGAGAGAGAATCAGAGAATGACAGAGATAGACGAGATAGAGAAGATAGAGTGAGATATTGCTAGTAGAGAGAGAAGGAAAGGGAGAGAGAGAGGGAGAGCGATGGTGTTCAAATGGATGTGTATTTCTTTTCATCAATAAAATTATATCAATATACCTAGATATGCTGTCGATTACAAATCAATACATATTGTCGCCAATGAAATTCACATTCAAAGAACGAATATATGTAAGGCGTTTCTATTGTCCCGAAGGACACGCCAATTTTTGTTTGTATCACAGGAAGCATCACTATTGGCACCCGTTGCATAGTAGGCACTGGTCACGTGGTCATTTCAACGAAGCGTTGATCGTTGAGGGCTTTCAATTTTTATGTAGCTTTTGACTGGTACAAATATTATTTGCTTACTTGGTGTTTCTGGATTTGCTAGGCGGTAAATATTGATATTTATACAGCAAAGCAAAACTATTTCCTAAAATGTAGTTCCTTCGCTTTGCAAGAAGAGTCGATTGTTTATCCTGTTATTTTCAGGACCTCGCTAAGTCATGTATTGTATGAAAATCAGAGGTTTATTGCTATGAATCTTGGTAGTCGTTGAATATGTTGTAAAGTGTGCATTAACTTAACGCAAATGAATTAATTCAACTAACAATGTTAAACCATTGACAATATTGATTTGAACAAGCTAAAAATGGAAGTTACAAACTATTTCAGCCGAGAACGCAGGTTTGAAACTGAGTCACGTCTTTTGGATGGTGACGTTAAAGGTCAGTCCCCAGACGTAAATAATCATATCTGATTGATACACGTCTGTAAAAACCCATTTACACACACACACACACATACGCATTCCGAGCGGGGTTAAAACGCTTGGAGTCACGAATTATTGTTTGCATATCATTATGTATAAAGAAAATATAGTGCGCAGAGGAGTATTAACTACCGGTACACTTTTGGATACTATGATGCACAGTCGAACAGTTGAAAGGGGGAAAACCCGATGGAGAGATAGAGAGAGAGAGAGAGAGAGGGGGGGAGAGAGAGAGAGTGTGTGTGTGTGTGAATGAGAAGAGAGATAGAGAGAGAGAGAGAGAGAGAGACAGACAGATTGGGGGTAAAACCGGAGGCTCTCCCCCCCCCCCCCCCTCCCCACGATATCAATGCCCCACTAATTGGGCCACTCTACTCCAGAAAACAGGAAACTGTTTTTCATTTGAAAACACATGATGCAGATGGCCCATTTCACGGATTTGGTAAGTTCACTGTGCAGCTCAAGTGTTTAAAAACGGTCATCAATCATTCACTATTGCCTAACCTGAATATATATTGGGAATTTTTATAGTGAGATGTTTGTGATGGGTTATTATTAAAACAGCGATGCTGCCATCCTTGGAGTGTACAAAAGAAGTCCTTAAGGTATCGTGATGTAGTAATACATTCACGTCACTCTTAATCCAGTGGTTGAGGGTTCGAGTTCCACCACGGCCCAGGTGTCACGGCCTATAAGTCTGTTTGCAAGACACTAATCCGCATTTGCCTCGCGCCACAAAGTAAACGAATACATGACATTAGCTGGCCTTTTAATCCTTACCGGTCCCTCAGAAAATGAAGGAATATACACCGATGTCGCTACCCTCTGTAAGACGATATAACTTATCATTATCATTGTCTGATTAAAGTGGATGCAGATGCACTTTGATAATTTCAAGAGCTTTAGAATAATACGTGAGCGGCAAACGTATTATGTAGCTTTGATCCAGGTGGGAGATTAAAGTCAACAAATAAACCATTTGTCTCGCCGCTCATCGATCAGGATAGGAAATTAATGTAAAGTTTAATTTCTAGCTCGAGTAGGATTTAGAGCAACGCCTATTTACTATTTTTTTTAAAGCTTTCATTTTGTAGACTTAGCATGTTTGCCAATCATTTTTTAAGAGCACATTCTGAGAGGGGTCAAATTGCTTTACGACAATGTCTGCTTTTCTGGCGACACGACTTTGGGCGTTTCTGCATTTTTAGAGAGTAGGATTGACGAAGAAGCATTTTCAGCTGATCCTGTTTAGATTCAAAAATAGATGTCATTGGGGAAAATTATTTGTAAATGGCCACAATACAGTTAAATTTCCTCAGCTGATCTGTTAAAGTTTGTAACGATTTAACGTGTGGAAGAATACGTTGAGACAACATTTTTGGATTCTTCATAGACGAAGTGGAGGTCTTTACAGATATAATCAAAAGTATAAACGAGAGCAATACTTGTCCGAATTACTTTAGGAGATACATGTACATTGCCATATTCCAAGACAATGAGGAATTCGCTGTGTTTGGTGTTACTTGTCTTAACGGCATGTCTTTTCAACTTTTGCAGATCAGGTAAGTAACAATTTGATATTTTTCGTTTTTATTCCTTTATGTGCTAGTATCAAGTGATTAATGCTAGCTATTCAGTCAGGTAATTGACTCGTGATATACATTTCATAGTATGGAATGCTGCAGCGTTATGATTCAGTTTTCTAATGCTATGTTTAGTACTATACTATTGCTTTAAAGTGGCTCGGTAACATTGTTGGAGGTTGATGAAAAAATTGCTTAATTATTGTCTATTCCTTCTACTGTACCAACCCTCTGACGTGCACAAAATCCTGAAAAAATTCTCAAACCACAAAGATATCTATGGTTTTCTTTGAAGGCGTCACTGTGCAACACCCTCTAACTGTGATTAACAGTAAATTATCCCAACCATTTTTGAATTTTCCCAACCGTTTTTCCATGAAAAAAAAACATAAAACAGGCTATAAAAACATATAAATAACAATATACATGATAACATGAGAAAATAACATTGGACGGATCGCCCTGCTCAGCTGTGCCAGTACAGCACAACTGTTCTACTGATGGGTCTAGTTTACAATACAAAACAAATGAGAGAAAATGATATATTACAAATTAAATTCTTAACATATTGGTATAATATTTAAAAAAACATCATGACGATTTACATTCACCTAAAATTTAATTAAATTGTAATAATATAGTTGGGAGAATTTAGGAATCGATCAGATCAGTTTTCCCACTTTGTAAAATTAATAATGGTCCGTTTTCATTCAAATTTTCAGATTATCTTTAATTGTACATCTAGCATTGAAGTCACTACCTTAACACCACTATCTCTCATCTGAACAATATGTTCAAGTCCCTTTAAGTAAGGAATTGTATCTGCTTTGCTTCTGTTCAATAAGGTGTTAAATGGGAACCCAGTAGGGCGCGAGCGTAATCTGGTTAGATTGGTAATGAGTGCGCCTTCCAAATAGTGCCTTGCCAGAATACTCCCCAGGGAGCGGAGCGTGTGCACTATCATGTACAGATAATGAATTGAAACCAATGACCGCGGTAATACAAAGTATAATATGAAAACACATAGTATTAAGTGCCATACAAACGTTACTATTATCATTATCATTATTATTAATATTAGTAATATTATACTTATTATTATATTATTTTTGTATTTATTATTATCATAATTATTCTAATCATTATCATTATTATTAGTATTATTATTATTAGTATTATTATTATTAGTATTATTATTATTATTAGTAGTAGTAGAATTGCGTAGCAGTAATACCATTATTACTATTATTCTGTTTCTATAGAATGCACAAAGCCGAGTGATATGGATCCATTCTTATCCACCAAACCTGATGGCCCTTATTACGAGGGTCAGTTCATTCTGATCACCTGTACCCGTGGAACACTTTCTGGACCTGAAGTCACATTCTGTATTGGAGGGACCTTTACCAACCAATTGGAAGATCTCACGTGCAATCGTAAGATTACCACGAAATACATTTTGGAAAATAACTATTTCTTTACATGCTTGAATTGCCAAACTCCCTGGTATTTTGGAAAGTAGATGTTTAATCACTTTTCAACGTTCATGCACAATCGCTTCATTTTCTCCAACTACCAATACCGACTTTTTTGTTTTACTAGATTATTTATCACTTTGCATTAACCTAACACCCTTATGACTCCAAGCACACGAGCTGGAAAGATTCCGAACGTTTACATTGGGTGATTTTAAGTTGGGTGTTTAGGGCTGGTGTTAGCGTTTAATAAACACTAACACTATTATAACCTTGAATTTGTGATTTTCTGAATATTGAATAATAATAATAATAGTAATACTTAAAGGTAAAGACCAGTAATGGTCATGCGATTGCATTGTGAAAGAAACGTTGTGGAATCGATCAGAAAAGGTTGATCATCTAGCATATAAGTATTGGTGTGTACTGCAAGGTTCTGGAATCATCAAAATGATAAGAAATTTGGACCAGTCTTCGTAAAGTTACAAGCACTGTACACAGAAAGATGTATATGGGACTACACACACGTGCGTTATATCTCTCACACACCAATAGATATACTAATTTACCAAATATATCAACTAGTAGGCGGTTTCCCGGCAAATTTGTTATCATCATGTATTAATAAAAACATATTCTTTCACATGATTGGTAATAAGAGCTTTCATTTCATTTTTGGAAATTGGGGCGTTTCCAATACTGGTCTTTACCTTAAAGATTTTATGGCCCCAAATCCGCTTGACAATCAAATGCTCATGGCGCAGCTTGTGCAAAAGAATGTTAATGTGTTTTCACGTGTTGGAACAAATGACATAACAAGTATGAGCCAGCATAAATCCAATCGACGGGTGCGAAATTAAAACAGAAGACCAATAACAGCATAGTATTCATGTTTTTTATTTTTTATTATCGACCAGTTGATTGCGAGTCTCCTATTACGGGTCAAGAATCTATTAGCATCGTGGGAGGAGAGATGGCCTCATACTCTCATCATGATACTGTAACACTTGAGTGTGCCACGAACTACGGAGAGCCTCTAGAAGGTGCAGATAGTACAGTATGCAATAACGGAACATGGGAACCAGATCCAAGTCAGATAAAATGCCAAGGTAAAGTATCATCTTCACAATTAGAGGTTATATCTTATATGTTTTCTTTCTTTCACCATTAGTTTTTTTTACAAGCTCTGCTTTTCAGTTGACCTCTCCATTTCTACCGAAGAGAGAGAAAGAGAGAGATAAGGTTTCATTTGTAATTATTATAGTTATAAAATTTACATAAACCTAACGCCCTTCTGACTCCCAGCAAACGATAATTTTGTTTTATTAATCGTTGACATTGTATTACATTTATACGACAAATAATACTTGAATTCTGATTTTCTGAATATTGAATCTTAACGTGTTTTCATGTGTTCGAACAAATGACGTAACACGTATAATCCAGTATAGATCAACTCAACGGGTGCAAAATAAAAACAAAGGACCTATACCAGCATAGTATTCATGTTTTTAAAAATTTCATTTACCGTCAAGTTGAATGCGAGTCTCCTATTACGGGTCAAGAATCTATTAGCATCGTTGGAGGAGAGATGGCCTCATACTCTCATCATGATACTGTAACACTTGAATGTTCCACGAACTACGAAGAGCCTTTAGAAGGTGCAGATAGTACAGTATGTAATAACGGAGTATGGGAACCAGATCCAAGCCAGACAAAATGCCAAGGTAAGGTACACAGTTAAAAATGTTGTGAACATCCCCCTGTCCACACACAACATTTTCCGTGACTAATCATGATTAGCTATACCGTTTCGCGATAGTGATACCGTTTCGCGATAGTTTTACGACCAAAATTGTAGGTGTGGACACTCACTAACGATACGTCGTATAACGAAACTAGTCTAACGAAACGCAGGTTTGGGCATCGTTTCGAACTGAAACTCAATAAAGAATCACGCCTAATCACGGAAATGTTGTGTGTGGACAGGGGGACCCCCTGGGGGAGTGTAACTAGTGTAACTAACTGGGCGGGGCTTAACGTGACCTCGAGCGAAATGATACCAGACCTCTTATCACTATCGCGAAACTCTATAAAGAATCACGGAAAATGTTGTGTGTGGACAGGGGGCATTTTATACGATGATTCTTTAGTGACGACGTTTCTTGTGTGTGGACATCCTGGAATTTATACGATGATTCTTTATACGACGTATCGTTATAGAGTTTCGCGATAAATTGTTTTGTGTGTGGACACGCTGCATGTTGTTTAAAAGTTTAAACAACCTCGGATTAACGGGTGACCTGATCTGAGAGTTGTTTAAAATGTTAAGCATCTCGAGTTGTTTAAAGTTTAAACACTTAGTTGATCAACATTTTGAACAACTTGTTTAAAATCACAATTTAAACAACCGGTGTTGTTTACAGACGGTTGTTTAAAAAGGAGCTGTTGTTCAGTGGGGGTTGTTTACACCAACTGGGTTGTTTAAAGAAAGTTAGTGTTTAAAAAGGAGCTGTTGTTCAGTGGGGGTTGTTTACACCAACTGGGTTGTTTAAAGAAAGTTGTTTAAAAAGGAGCTGTTGTTCAGTGGGGGTTGTTTACAACAAAAGGGTTGTATAATGGGGTATAATTTGGGTTTGATACTACTTCTGGGTCTCTATATAGGTATATGAAGACTAACAATATGGTAGGGTAATTCTGCAATTCATGAAAACATTGCCCATTTTGCATGAGCGCATGCACGCACGTATAAACTGCATATAGCCTATAGGGATGCATACAATCTCTATGGCAAGGAATTTAGCACACGTTATATAAACCGAGTGCGCGATCAGTGCCGCACTGCATGACGCGACGATTTTAAGTCTACCTATATTCTGACATTTGCGTACAGATACTGAAAATTTTAACTGTGAACTTACGCTATAAGTTAAAAACTTCAAATTGATTAATAGAAAAGTGATTTCAATTAAGCCATTGAATCCCCAGTGAGTCACTTAGAAGCGCGTCGGTAGCTTGGTCGGCCATGATGTGAAATAAAGCTTTCAGCCAACGAGCACTTTACTGGCACGTGACACATGACGTCATATGTAAACAACACTTTCTAAAAGCTCTCGTAAAGTAAATATAACAGTCATTACATTTTAAACAGCGAATGTTTAACAAATCAATTTCGTTTCGAGCAACATTGTTTACAATTTGTTCAACTGTTGTTTAAGATAGTGTACAACTGTAAGTGAACATCACTTTTTTAAGCAGCGTTTTTACTGTGTACCATCATCACCATTTATCACAATCACCATTAGTTTGTCAATGTTTGTTTTGGCAAACAAAATAAGCTCTGCTTTCGATGGACCTTTCTTTTTCTACTGTATAGAAATGAAGTTAACCTTGTGATTATTCTAGTTTTTCTTTTTCAAAGGTAATGATTTTTTAAAGTTTCTCTATCTTCTCCTCCAATGACTTTTTCTATGAAATGCTATAAAATGTACATTATGTTTAATAGATTTCTCCCTTTCATTTTTTTTTTAATTTAAAGAATTTGTTCTTGCTCTCCCTATCCTGTCATATAATTGTGACCAATAATCGGTTTTTTAATATTACATTGTTTGATAGAGAGAGATATATATATACTATGATACCGATATCCAGTAACCATAGTGATTGAAACCGGGTATCGTAATACCTAAACCCTAACATTGATTTTAATTTTAACTATATCCCAAAGAAAACATGAAAAATGAGACACATGGAAAAGAGCAACACCTGGCTTTTTCATATACATATAAACAGTAGCGGTCTGTGTAGAAGGAGTATAAAATATCGCTTTTTCTCGTCGATCTCTGCTAATCAGTCTTCAGCAAAGATTTTCTCCGTTTTCATCTATTTTCTACAAAGAACTTTAAGGTGACCAAAAGGCCGTGTCATACATTTGTTCCTTGTTTAGCTCCCTGTTCAGCACCAATCGGGACGGATCAAGAAGATGCTCTTTACCTACATGGTGTAACGGCTAGCCTGACGTGTAGGCTGAATGAGGACGAAGCAACACTTGAATGCGACGATGGAGTTTGGTCTGATACCACCTTCAGGTGTCCAGGTATTTGAATGCAAAATATAATCATTTTCTGGCAAAGCTTAGATTATATGGAATGTAAACCAAGTCAGACATGCGATAGCAAAAATATGATAGAACCGAAGGTGTGAATGCCAAAATAAAACAAACAAAACAGAAAAAGTACGTGTTCAAAGTTTGTCAGTGGCCAAAGTAAATGCTCACATGTTAAGACTCAGTTCTATGACAAAACATATTGAACATTGTATGCCATTTACAACTAGAGTTTGATTATTATTCTATTTGATATATGCCTACTTAAAAAAAAAAAAAATTAGAAAAAACTATTTAAAAATGCCATGTTGCTTGTCAGCTATAACTGATATATTATTTGTCAATTTCCCTTTTTGGTTGTATTTTACTGTCATTATATAGTCTTCGGACTGTTGCCAAACCGAAATTGAATTGGAAACTAGAAATGCAATCGTGTCACAACGATGTGCGTGCAATGACGCCAAGTTTCTACGTGTCAAACGAAAGAGCTTCTCTCGGACTATCCAGAGCAATTTGTACGAAGTCTGTTAAGCTTCTGTGATATTGGAGATAGGTAGGGCGAAAGAAAGGCCTCAACAGTGACCTTGATGGGATGGTAGTGACTATGCCTACGAAGCTTGAAAGAAATTGGGATAGGGGAAAAAACCTAGAAAGGGCTCGCAAGCACTGCGTGCAAAAACAAATAGGATTTGGTGCATGTTCGTCATTGCAATAAAGATCGTTCTGGGGGCCAAAAGCGTGAACCCGATATGCCCCATAGACAATGCATGTAATGCATAGGCGGAAAACGTACAGGATCTGTTTCATGACCGGAGTTAAATTGTTTTTTCTCTCTCTCTTTATGTCTCTTTATGGGCCGTATTTGGTATCATTAGAAAGAGAATTTCATGGTTGTTATTGTTAACTACTCTTTTTTTTTCTATGATAATCCTATCGAAACACGTGATGTAAAAAAGATTTATAGGACAAAATGGCGTCTTAAATGGCCCCCTTGACCAATTTTAAAAATCCGGCCATGAG
The DNA here is from genome assembly GCA_035222895.1 of Strongylocentrotus droebachiensis. NCBI lineage: Eukaryota > Metazoa > Echinodermata > Echinoidea > Camarodonta > Strongylocentrotidae > Strongylocentrotus > Strongylocentrotus droebachiensis. The sequence continues at coordinate 89,282 of JAVYIG010004430.1, forward strand.
GTGCCCTGCGTATTGGAACTCGGCATGTCACTGCAAATTTTCAAGGGAAAAAAAGGACGTTTAAGGGGCAAAAAGCAGTCTGAAAAAATGACGCCATAGCCGATATGTGTTATAATATTGGGCGGAAACTCGGCGGAATTCGTATAATGACCCTTGTTCAAATGTGGTTTACTCAAAAGAAATTGTGTGAACATATACCATACTTGGTATCATTCGAAAGGGCACTTTATTGCGGTCAGTTTGACACCATTGTCATCTGCGCGCAATGTACTGCACGCATTAAAGACGCTAATACGTAATGCATAGCAAATTCATCATTTTTGGCGATAACTTTGCGCTGACGTTACTAAAATTTTCCAAACTTGGCAGACAGTTGTCACGTATATGCATACATGTGTCTGCCAAGTTTCATTGACGAAGGTATAACGATCGCTAATTTAGAGCAAGTTGAAGTTATTTCTCAATTTTCTTGAAAATGGCGAATTTGGAGGGCATTTTTCGCAAAGTCGGTCAGTGTTAGGGTATATAATTTTGTATATGGCTGGAAAGGGCATATCTTCAAGTATCTAAATCCAAAAAAGGGTACGGGTTTGCCAAGCCATAATGGAGATACGGCCACAGAAAGAAAGCCAATTCCCAGAACTTTAGAGGGCGCTATTTATGTTTTGCATAGCCATTGGAGCATGAAATTTGGCATGTCTATGTGCAATTATAAGATAAGGATACTGTGAGATTTAGACACAAAAAGGAATTTATATGACAAAGTTATGGCAGCTTTAGATTTTTAGGGGTCCATTTTTCAAGAATTTGAGAGATTTTTGACGGAGTCGGTTTCAGATTTGAATTTTGAGTACGAAGAGGGCATTTTGAAGGTCAAGTCATACGTCGCAGATCAAAGAACATCTCTCAGACTATCTAGAGGAATTTGTTAGAAGTTTGTAGGATCTAGGATAGTGGAGATAGGAAGGAAGAAAGAAAGGCCTTAAAATGGACCAGAAACGGACAAAATGGCGCCTGGACGGTTATGCATGAGTGATTTCGAAAATCGAAGAAAGTAGTGACCTGGATGAGATGCTAGAGATGATGCCTACGAAATTTGAAAGGAAATGGACATGGGGAAAGCACCTAACTAGGAATAACGAGCACTACGTGCAAAACGAATAGGATTTCCTGACGATACTAAGAAGAATATTTATGGGGCAGAATGTGAACGAAAACAAGGCAATGACGAAGGTCGTCATTGCAAAAAGTTCATTGAAGTGAATTCAATTCTTGATATTTATGACGAGAGATAATAAGCATTTTTTGTTTTGACTACCCGGAATACTCGAGCAGGGAGTGGAGATTGTGCACTGTCAAGTGGAGAATCGTAATAGATTTTAGTGACCGGAGTACTAATACTTTACTTGTCAGTTCCGTTGTAACTGGTAAAACACTATATAAGAAACTATGATTGAGTATTATTTTTATTATTATCATCATTATCACCATCAATATTGTTGTCATCGTTATCATAGAGCACCTTTTTTTAAACACAGACATTAAAACTAAAGATATGTCAGTGAACTTGTAAATAACTGTATCTTTAGGGAATTCGCTGATACAAAAATAAATTGGTGTGTTGTTTTATTTTCAGCTTGTTTGAAGTCCGATGATATAGACCCTAATATAGTGCTGAATTCAGGCAGTATTGAATTCTATAACGGTGAATTCATCAATGTAGCCTGCGAAGAAGGTTCTTCGCTAACTGGGATTCCGTTCACATATTGTATGGCAGACGGCTCGTTCCAGTACTCTCTATCTGACGTAACATGCAACTGTAAGTAGATTTTTGTTCCTTGTCAGCTAGTACCTTTTGTTAAGACCTTTCCTTGGCTTCGATAATACTGTAGATACTAGCTTATCAGGAGTATCTGTATTTTTTTTTCTTTATGCATATTAACAATTAAAAAGGTAATACAAAGTTTCGGTATGGGGTCATGAATTTGGTTGAAATGAACATATTGGAAGCATATGCGATCCCACAATATCTAATGATATCTAATGTCGCGGTTGAAATCGTGTCTAAAGTGATGAAATGGTGAATGATAAAATTGTTATGTTGTATAGCTCTTTCCTAAGTTTGATATCACTTTCTCAACTTTGATACGACTTTAGCTTCAAAACAAGGTTTCTTGACTAAAATCGAAAAATGTTTTATTCCCGTTTCGAAATTATATATCAGAATAGCATATTCCGAGATTTCCATGGTCGCAGCTACCATTGTATGGCCGCAGCTGCTATTGGAAATTTATCGGGAGCACTGATTAATTGTATATTTTAATTTCTCGAGATCCTTAGTGTTTTGGGGCCCATTTTTTTTTTTACGTTGCTTATTCTAACACTAGGTTTCACAACAGAAAAGCAAATTCTAAATTTCATAATCCAATCCTGTTGAAAATATTAACAAAACGTTGAATTACCTTTAATGAATCCACCAGGTAAGCAGAATCTTTTATCAGTTTAATCAGGGATTTTTCTATAAACAAAAATACAACGAAAACAAAAACGAACTAACGAAAACAATTATTATTCTTCATTTAGCCTCCCTGCCCTATGGCGATGGCCGCATTCATATAATACATTCCTGCCGTTAACTAATTTACTACACATGAGTGGATAGTCAATGATGGTCGGACTGCTATCTTGCCAAAACAGTAGTGTAGAATTTGGATTCAAACCGCTGTCCATACGATGCATAGAGCCTAGTGATTTATGCATTAGATCATGTGTAGCTACGATATTTCTTTACAATTATACACACCTAAACACGCACACACACCCATCCACATACAAACATATATATATATATATATATATTCATTTATATTTGAATATATATTTTATTTTATGTTTTCAGTGGACTGTGATGATCCTGCATTAGACCAATTGACATTGCTGAACACGGGTGTAGTATACACTCACAGTTCAATTGCTATGCTGTACTGCGCTGAGGGGTACGGTAGCTTACAAGGACCAGATGAACTGACATGTAACAATGGGATATGGAATCCCAACCCCAGCTTAACTACATGTGAAGGTAAAACTGAAATAATATCCACAGAAATAGTGATTTCAATGCTTTCATTTATTTCATAATTGTATAGCAATACAACTATTAGTAAACTGATGATACAATTTCGAGAAGAAAAAATAGTTTGAATTTTATTTTTATTTTTTTCCTTTGGTAATGATTAATTGCTCGATTCCAGCTCTTAAAATACGTTTTTGGTATACTGTCTATGCGAATATGCTGCCAGGTGTTTAATGGAATCCAAACTGATTGGACAAAACCTACACTTATTTCAATTTCAATTCAATCGTATTTCTGTTTCCAACAAAACATTACAAATTAATTATATTCGTTTACAAACAAAACAAGGAATGTTTATTTGAAACAGAAAAGGTCGAATAAAAAAAAACTCGTACACTATTGTGGACCCCTCAAATGATAATTGGGAATTATGACAAATTAAGTTAACATATTCGTAACTACAAACAAATTACTAGTATGTATTTCGTGTATGTATCGTGCAAATTACTACGCAATTCTAGTTTGTTAAATGAACACAAAAACAGACATTAAAGTTCCTTTTTTTTTTTACCTTTTTTCCTTAAAATGTGATTTGACACCCATTTTACCATTCAGCATTATTGTAATTCTCATCATTGTTTTGTTTCTATTTCCCATCTAGTTTGGTGTCGATCACCATCCAATGCGGTCCCAGAAGGTTTATATGCCCCAGGAGATAGTGAAACATTCACCTGTCAGTACGGAGATAGTACTCCACTTCTACTCACATGCAACACGGAAGTGGGACAGTGGGACCTACTACTAGAATGCTCTGGTAAGTCAATAGTATACAAATAATACATGTTTGCGAATACATTAGTGCATATGCACTGCACGCAGGTTAAGTCACAGTAGGATAATGAACGAGACCTTATCGAGTTCATTGCCCGAATCATTGTGACTTTACTTAGTGCAGTGCATATCACTAATGCACGAGCTTGTATCATTTGTTTTATAAGTTGGGTCTACAATATGAGTATAAAGTCGAGAAATTCACGGTTATTACCACCAAAATGAACTCCCGGTGCATATGGTAAAAATTAATGCACGCACACAGGATTCATTTCAACGCTTCTTATTGGCTACATTCCATTTTATAAATGTTGTAATAGCCAATGTTAGGGTAGCCTATAATCTAGGCGGAGTGCCGAGCTTTTTTCTTTGCTGCTAGACTAACCTTAAGCAGAACGTCTGATACGGCGAGACTACGAACCGTGAGCCGCGAAGCGGCTCACCGCCTATAATCACTGGTCTAGCTAATCAATATTCATATATATTCAAAATGGGGGATCTATGAATCATTCAACAGCCCTACCAAATAAGGTACACCTATGTTACGTTCGACTAATCAGATATAAGAAACCAACGGCAACGACTCGAGTCATCATGATCATAGAATCCGTGGTCGCGCAGAAAATCACAGCACAAGGGGATTGCTTGGTATATTGCACTCTTTCCAAAACCAGTAGGTAATGCAACAAAAATATCCCTGCCGGCTTCAATAACGCTACGAATAGCGGATTCCTGCAGTTCTCTGAATTTTCCATTAGGAATGTTTGTTGGCCGCATATGATAAACTTTCTCGCAGAAGATCGTCGTCACATGAACTACTACCCGCCATCTTGGATGAAGAAAATGACGTAATGTCACGTGATTTATAATATGCATATGCATAGACTCTTCTCCATACGTGTTTCTGATTGGTTGAGTTCATTTCGTATTCATGAGGTTTTTTCGTACGAAAAACTGCCACGGATTCATGGTCGATAATAAAAAAAAAACGACTAAAGCTAGACCAGTGATTATAGGCGGTGAGCCGCTTCGCGACTCACGGTTCGTAGTCTCGCCGTATCAGACGTTCTGCTTTATACTAGCAGCAAAGAAAAGAGCTCGGCACTCCGCCTAGATTATAGGCTAATGTTAGGGAAGTCCCGTGCAGGTTTTGCCAGGCATGGCTCGTGCGATGTTAAATATTTGCAACATGAAGGAAAAAAATGGATGTGTGTGATGTCTAACATGGTTTATCCTGGATATATCCCCATGTGATGTCACGAGTCCCGCGCAAATATACGCGCACTGCGAAGCTTGAAAATATCACCGAAGTAAGCCCCAGATTTTAGAAATTTTCTTGCATTTATTGCAATTATTATTTCGGACAAAAATGATGATTTGATGAATGTTAGCTTTTTAGATAGGTTATTTTTTTATTTTTTTTAACGAAGGATATAAATTAGATTTACCATGCACTGCTTTCTACGCGACTGTGAAATTTTGGACTCTCTTCGGTGACACCCATATTTACTGTTTCCTTTGAGGCTGCATGCATCCCTTAGAAAATAGTGCGATTCCAGTCATCTCTGGAAGTTCATAATTTCTACACATTGAGTGGTCTCAGTCTCGGACAATTTAGACATTGACATGTTTGTGTAACACGCTTATAATTTTCAAAATGAATGTAACAAAAACGAGACAGCTGGCATTTGCTATAACTAATATGATTTACCCGTTTTCATTTTATACAGTCTATTATTTTGAATTTCACTATATTATTCAACGAAAGATACTCGGATTGAAAATTTTCTGGAAAAAAACTACCTACACATCCTTTTTTTTAATTTTTACTAGAGCCACCAATGACAACGGATATCGGGACAGAATAGACCACTACAGATCATTTATCTTCAAGAGCCTTCATGACCGACATACGGGATTTCACAACCAAATCGTTTTGCCTATGACCGGTAGGAACTAACACGTTTAGCAGCGGAGGTACCTCGCTGCAACACTGACTGATAATGAAACAGTGCACACAGGTTCTTGAATTACTGGCGTATAGGCCTATTACTCTCTTATGTTTAAATCTTGGCAGTCGTTGAATATATCGTAGTGAAATATAGGTTAAATTAACGAAAACAACTTAAACTCAAACTAAAGGGACAGAATGTAAGTCTTGCCTTTATAAGCCCAGCAGCTCAACCCTAACAATAATTGTTCCCATACAGATTTTCTTCTTCTCTAGATGGAAACAGAAACCTAGACATGCACAACATGATGATCTTTGTATATTGCTCTAACATTCGAAGGGCCAGATGACTACAAACACATGAAATTTGTCGGCTGTCCGCAAGAAAGCCTTTAGAGCCATTTTTTGCTTACTGGGTGTTTCTGGATATGTATCATTATGATATTTATACAGCAAAGCACAAGTTACTGTTCCCTAAAATGTAGTTCCTTTGCTGTGAAAGGAGAGTCTATTGGTTATCCTGTTATTTTCAGGATCGTACTACGTCATGTATTGTATACAAATCAGAGGTTTATTGCTATGAATCTTGGTATTCGCTGAATAGATCTTAGTAATATATGCAATCTTTTTACGCAAACAATTTGATTAAACCAACAATGTTAAACCGTTGACAGTTAATTTGAATGCATAAGTAATCAAACAATATAAACTATATTTTAAAATGAACGTTTATATTTAATGTTGTCATTAATTTTGACTAAATCAGTTTGCAATATCAAGGTACTATATCCCGTTCTCAAACTATACGTTGAATGTGAAAACGAATATAAAAGTAGTGAATGCTTACTTTAAATTAAACCAATTTCTGGTCTTTTTTTTTATGTTACCTCTTTACGAATGAAATATAACAAATCTACAATGAGTTTTTTTTTTAAAGTCATTTTAAGGAGATGATTGTTGGTATAATGTTATTGATATGTATAAGATGCGTGTATAGAGCATGTGAAATAGTGTTAAAGAGAGAGAGGGACAGAGAGAGAGAGAGAGAGAGATGAGGTAAAATGAAAGTACACAGATTATACACCCTTCCCTTATTCAAAATTCATTCATGGGTAAAACCGGAGCCCCTCCCCTCCCCACGATAACAATGCCCCATCAATTGGGCCCGGCTACTCCGGAAAACAGGAAACTGTTTTTCATTTGAAAGCACATGATGCATATGGCCCATTCACGGATTTGGTATGTTCGCTGTGCAGCTCAAGTGTTTAAAAACGGTCATCAATCATTCATTATTGCCTAACCTGAATATCCATTGTGAAGCTTTATATTGAGATTTTTGTGATGGGTTATTATTAAAACAGCGATGCTGCCATCCTTGGAGTGTACAAAAGAAGTCCTACATAAGTTAAAGAGACTTGGTAACATTGTTCATATGAGAGATAGTGGTGCTAAGGTAGTGACTTCAATGCTAGATGAACAATTAAAGATATTCTGAAAATTTGAGTGAAAACGAACCATTATTATAATGATACAAATTGGGAAAACTGATCTGATAGATTCCTTAATTTACTCAACTATATTATTGCAATTTAATTACATTGTAGGTGAGTGTAAATCGTCAAAAAGCAATAAATTTGCTCTACATACCATTCCAGACATTTAAATGTTGACAGATTTTTAATAGCCTGTTTAATGTCTTTTTTTCATGGAAAATGGTTGGGAAAATTCAAAAATAGTTTGGAGAATTTACTGTTAATCAATGTTAGAGGGTGTTGCACAGTGACGCCTCCAAAGAAAACCATAGATATCTTCGTGGTTTGAGAATTTGTTCAGGATTTTTTGCATGTCAGAGGGTTAGTACAGTAGAAGGAATTTAATAAGTAACATTTAATACAAAAATTAAGCAATTTTTTCATCAACCTTCAACAATACCGAGTCACTTTAAGGTAGCGTGGTGTAGTAGTACATTCGCGTCACTCCCAATCCAGTGGTTGAAGGTTCGAGTCCTAACACGGCCTTTAAGTCTTTTTGCAAGACACCAATACACATCGCCTCGCTCCACACAGGAGTAAATGAATCCATGGCAATAGCTGGCTTAAAATCTGTACAGGGTCCGCAGAGAAAAAAAGTATCGATACTTACATGGCTACTCTGTGTGAATAATACATATACATTCGTTACATTTTTTTGGAGAATATTTTTCTATTCGACAGTATTACCTCAATATTCTAAAAGATGTTGCCATTGTCCAATGGAAAAGAATATGGATGCGCTTTGATAATTTCAAGAGCTTTAGAATACGTGAGCGGCAAATGTATTCTGTAGCTTTGATCCAGGTGGGAGATCAAAGTCAACAAATAAACCACTTGTTGGCTTCTCGCCGCTCATCGATCAGGCTAGGAAATCAAAGTAAAGTTTAATTTCTCGGTCGAGTAGGATTTAGAACAGAACAACGCATGTTTTTATTATGTAGACTGAGCATGTTTGCCCATCATTAGAAAGCAAATGTACCCAAAATACGAGTGCGGTATTTTTTTAGAGCACATTTTGAGAGGGGTCAAATTACTTTACGACAATGTCTGCTTGTTTGGCGACACGACTTTGGGCGTTTTCTGCATTTCTAGTATTAAAGTAGGATTGACGTATCTATGTGAGATGGGGGATACACTTTGTCGTAGTTGTATTCCTTCTCTGTCGAACTGTTTACAGTCAATAAATATAATAATCACGGAAGAGGTTTACGGTACACCATGTGTAAAGTCCTCGAGGGAGGAAAAATCTTTTAGAATATTGAGGTAATACTGTCGAATAGAAAAATATTCTACACAAAAATGTAACGAATGTATATGTATTATTCACACAGAGTAGCCATGTAAGTATCGATACTTTTTTTCTCTGCGGACCCTGTAAAGATTTTAAGCCAGCTATTGCCATGGATTCAGTCTACTCTCCTGCTCCTGCTCTGCAACTCTACTCGCCTACTCAACTCTCCATCTCAATCCAGTCTTCTACTCAAACCTCTCATCTTGCCTACAACTTTCTGGTTTACAGTCCTTTTCAGGACTAAACTCACTTCCGAAAGATACTCTTCCTTCCAACCTCCACTTTCTCGCCTTTCCATCTCACTTCTATTTTCTATCTACTTTCCTCAGTCCCTCGAGGACTTTACACATGGTGTACCGTAAACCTCTTCCGTGATTATTCATACCACCATGCAAACCTTCAAACATCATCCGAATAAATATAATGTTGCACATTTTTTGTTTTTTTTACAATATAAACAAAGACCATTTGGATGTTTGCTTAGTTTGAAAAGAATGTCGTTCAAAAGGCAACTACCGGTGGATTATGCTTTCGTCTCTTCTACTATGCAGGTTGAATTTTTGGTTGAATATGGTACAAAAAAACGACCTCTTTGGGAATTATCCCATTGGTTTTGGCATTGCCTCATCGATTTATCAAAGATTTTTGAGAGCATCTGTTAACAGCGGGAACCTTGAAGGGAGAACAATTTCAATATCGTGTGTTATTGCTGTTTTGGCTAAGCTGTCGGCCTTTTCATTACCTGCAATGCCACAATGGGACGATATCCCCTCACAACATATACTTGTACCATTTTGTTCTATCTGTGTTGAAGTGTATACGATTTCCGACTCAATGCTAGAACGCCTTTTTACTATTTAAGTCCTTTAAATTACTAAGGGAGTCGGAAAATATCACGGTGTCAATAGGTGTGTTTTCTTGCCATCTGTTTAGCGCGGAATATTGACACTGAACTGTGTTTGGTGTTACTTGTCTGTAAAAAAGTGGCAACTTGAGAGCGCTCGTCGTCTGCTCTACCTTTCTCACTTCGAGGAAAACTCACTCTGTAGTGAGTGATCGTGGTTATGACCTGGCTTGAGGAAAGAAAAGGGTTTTTATTTCATTCCAAGTGTAGATCTGAAGGTTAGAACAGGTTCTCGGACATTTTTAGTGACGGTTTTATTGGCCTATATACATGATTAGATGAATCTCTTCAGAAAGCGTGTTGCACGCGAGTACCCACACACGCACGCACACACGCACACACGCACACACACACACACGCACACACACGCGCGCGCGCGCACTCACACACACATACACACACATACCCACAATCTCTCTCTCTCTCTCTCTCCCCTATAATGTGTCTTATTCAAAACACAGAATGATAGTTATGTGTCTTATGACCGAGGGAAATTCATTTAATTCAGAAAGATTGATATGTACCATACATACTTTTATTATAAAGGCACAAATGGAGTTTATTAATGCAACTTTATCTTTCCCGATTCTACAGAACGACCTTCTATATTTCCAACAACACCGGTTAATTAGCATCAATGCTATACAAATTACAATCAGTTTAAGCTACTAAAATGTTGGCCTTTGATTGGCTGTGAGCCTGGGGTGGTGGAACGTCTTTCGAATTGGCCAGGAGGGGGGGGGGGGCACCAACAAAAAAGGTCACTTTTTGGAAAAAGGGGCACCTGCAAAGCGAAACCTCAAAGCGAAAATATACAATTTTAATAAATTGGTATATACCCCTACATTGTGATTACATTTTCAGGGATGATTTTAATGTTTGTTTCTCTATTTACATTATTTACATGGGCATCATACATCTACTTTGCAGTTGGTTGAGATGGTCTGAATATTTAAAGCGAGCGAGCGAAATGAGCGAGCAAACATTATAAGACTTGCAGCGCGAAAAAACTTACATCTTATACAGAGGGGAAAAAATGATTCTGATGGAATTGAAAGCACAATCTACTCGTGACAGATTGAAATGATCTTTAATAAGAAACATACTTTATAGCTTTTTGGTGAAATAAATGAAAACATTTGCTCTTAGTTGCTTTAAATTAGGAGCATATGTTATGGTAAAAGGAAAAGGGGGCATACATCTAAAGGGAAAAGGACACTTATTAGAAAAGTAAAAGAGCACATGTCAAAGTAAGAAGAGGATTGCCAGAGATAAATTGCTAGCATATATTACTCTCGACAACCTTATTAATCTATATTGTTGTCATGACGAAATTTTTATGGTCAATATAACCAGTATATGAACACTTCTCATCAGTTAAATGAGCGAAACGAGTATGCGATAGCAACGAAGGTCCAGCACATCGACAATAGTTTTGTTTCCATATGCTCGAACTTTACATTTCTATATATAGGCATGCGTAATTATCGAATGCTATCATCAACCGTGTGCACGGTGCATGCACGATGTAAAATTGTTAGTATTACCCTAATTAAGTCGCTCTGTTGGAGATACACAATAAAGAGTATTCTTACGTGCTTTTTTACTCGAGGCAACCCCCCAAAAAGCTTTATTTTATTTATATAATGTAAAGGCATTGTAGGCACATGCAGTAGAGAACTCTGTGCCTTATGAGCTAGATGAGTATACTCTTGTTGTCTTTCTTTTTAAAATCATAGATTGCAGGACCTGATGTTTCGATCAAAACTGAAGAGAAGCTTTTCATGGTTCCTTGTTATTATTATTATTATTATTATTATTGCTTATTATTATTATTATCACATTTGTTATCATTATTAATATTATCATTATCATTATTGTAATTAGTATTATGTATAATTATTATTGTTATCACATACGTCATTATTATCAATATTAATATACTTATTAAAATGTCCTCTATTATTATCAGTATTATTATTCCAATTAGCTGAAGTAGTAGTAGTAGTAACAGCAGTAGTAGAAGTCTATTAGTAAGAATACACAACTTTGCATGAATCGTGTAACTCCTGGCTAACTCTCTTGACTTTCTTGCGTGCTTTATACCTTCATAACATGATCTCCGCTGCCTACCTTTGGATCTACTCCACTCTCTAGTAGTAGTACTGGTAAAAGAAGTAGAAGTAGTAGTAGTAGTAGTAGTACACACACATACACACACACACGCACGCACACACGCACATACACGCACACACACGCACACATACACCCAAACACGCACACCTATCCACCTAAACACGCGCATATCCCAATGCAATATACGGATGCTATTAATTTGAAATGACACACGCCTAAGGGAGGTGAAAATTGTATGGTTCAGTGAAGTATCAACAAATTATTAATTTCATTATTTGATTGCAATAACGCGTATAACGTCCCTACTAAATAATGTTGATATGATACTATGCAGTATCGGAGTAAAAAAAAACTTCAAGATAATCATATGCACCAGCAATTTATAATGACACGAGACAATACCATAGATATTTGTAAAATGAAGGAGAGACAGCGATAGGGAGAGCAACCTTACCCCCCTCCCCCTAAAAAAATCAACAATGAGGAACCTGACTTACCAATGCCTTTGAAAACAAGTAAATATGAGTGGAGTAAAATATTGCTATGAAGCCTTATGGCGTCGTTAGCAACCCGACTGGGTGTGCGTGGTATTTTGCTAAGTGTGATAAATAGAAATATTTCATTTGCAAATATATTATAGGGTAGAGAGCAAATATGACCCACAAACATCCTTATCTTTGGCCTGGCTTGAGTGACATGGATAGTGGAACAGCAAACATTGTACGTACCTCGTAAATTGACCAACCCAAGAGAATCCCCGAACACACATCGTAGTCATAGAAATGGCATACTCTGTTTGGACGCCCCAAACTGGTAGCCATGGTGACCTGTATGCTAATTTATTATTATTAATCTTGTAATTCACTGATTCACAATCATTTGAGGAAGAGGTAGCCGTCTTAACTACACACGTTCATCTATTAAGTTGCTTTGGGTGCTTTTGAAAGAGTTAACAAATATAAGAGTTTCGATTAAACGGATTTTAAAATAACAGCACTAAAGACGACATCAAATATGGCTGGATCGTCAAAACTCGTTGTCCTTATCATTTTGCTCGGTAAGTATTCGGTTTTGTAATATTTCAATATTTTATCACAGCTTTTCCTCTAACTACATAAGAGTAAAACGACACTTTTGGAGAGTCATAATAGTAGAAATCAAAGAGTAATTCCGCTCTTAAAAGAATTATTGGACGGGTAATTTGGAGAAGATTCCTACTCTGACTCTTTAAAGCAGGGCTCCCACTTAGCCGAGTTGGACCCTCGAGTTGTGGCGAGTTGGCGCAAGCTTATGGCTAGCCGTTTTATCATTAAAACATATTTCTTGATATCAAGAATTCTATTCTAAATATCACGAAATCGAATTTTTGATATTACGACTTCAATTCTTGATATCAAGAATTACCATTGCTTTACAACGTAAAATTATTTCTTGATATCAAGAAATATGTGATAAAACGGCTTGCCATACGCTTGCGCCAGCTCGCCACAACACGAGGCTCCAACTCGGCTAAGTGGGAGCCCTGCTTTAAAGTGTGAATTTCTACTCCTATGCGTTAAGAGAGTAAGCTTATTCTAGTCTAGGACAAGTCCTAAATAGATACAGATTAAAAAAAACCTCTCGTATCTGTGTATGGCCTCGTCTTCTCTTCCGAATCGTGCATTGAAAAATAAAGCTGAAACAAGAGTCTGAATGCGTCGCATAATCCCTGTTTGATAGTGTTAAAAAGGACAAGTTCTCGCATAGGATTTGAAATTTTCTAAGGATACTGTATAGTTCTCAGTTACACAGGTAGGTCTCATTTGTTCGGTAGAAGGGATGCCATGGAGCTCTTCTTTCATCGCAGGCAATTCACGTTCTTTTAATCATGATTAGCAATAAGATATTGATTCGATGATCTTCTGCTTTTTTCAGTGATCTTTTCCTATTCAGAATTAAACCTGATCGACTCTTATTCAAAGTACACTGCTTGCTGCCCGTGAATTTGGAATAGTTTTTTTTCTTACCTCTTTGCATGACAGGCACGATCGTGACCACGTGATATTCTTGATCGAAAGCTTATTATACTCATTCAGAACTTTATGATCGATCTAGTGAGTTAAGGAGACTGATAAGCTAAAAACCTAAACTATCAAGAATAAATAAAATTGTCACAATCATAATTATTTTCATGAAAAGAGGCAAAGAAAAACGATTTCCAACTTCATTGGCAGCAGTGCATTTGGTGTTTTGCCTTCTCACCGTGCTCTCACCGCTGAAATATTTGCTCCGAACGTGGTGTATTGATCACTTTAAAGTTTAGGATTTTTTTTTTTTTAAAGCTATACAAAAATAATTAAACAATCTGTTTTATTCCTTTAAAATGTATGAATGAATCTCTAGAGCCTACTCCGACAAACAGATAGCTCGGTTAGATGATAAAATTGTTATCCTAAAAGATAGTGATTAATGTCGCAATAGTTATGAACTTGAAACAGTTTTATTTGCATACTGTTTTTATTACTATTCTTTTTTATACAATTGGGGAATTCTAATGAAAATGATTTGGAATTTACAGGACCTCTTAACCGGATTAATATAGTGATTATTTCTTTTTTTCGTAAAGGAATATACGACCGGAATTTCATGTAAACCAAAATGGTATTAAACAATTTTCCTCTGAAATCATATACTATGCTAAAATTAAACTTAAATTTGTATTTTCATTTTTAGCAGCTGTATCAACTGTGTCTGCTCAGCTATCATGTTATCAATGTTCAGGCCGTTACTTCATAGACTCCGGGGAAGATGTGGGCAATTGTTTCACGACTACTGCTGATACCAGTACTCAAGATAGCTGCGACGGACGATGCTCGGTGATTATACATATATTTACAACATAGTTACATTTATACAGTAGGCTTGCGGGTGCACCATGTGAGAGAGGGGGAGGATTGAGGAGTCCTGAAAAGGACTCTCGGTAATCTTTCTTGGGGGTGTGTAGTCCTGAAAAGGACTGCTGGTGTAGTCTTGAAAATGTAAATCTACACCACCATGCAAGTCGATACTTACAAGCAGCATCTGATAGTTACATTTTTTTGAACATATTTCATTTCATGATAACAATATCAGAAAGGACTGGTTAACATCCAGGTCCTGAATATTAAAAGCTTACACCAAAACCTAAAAATATATTTATCAAACTCATATAATAAGAAATGTTTAGGATTATATGTAGGATCCGGCGACAATTGCTTTGCTTCGCGGTAAATTTCCTACACTAAACCGAATTCATAACTTCAAACCTGCATAAAACACTCTACCTAAGATTACCCCTAATCCTAAAGCTATCCTTAAACCCACTTTCAACTCTGGCTCTAACTTTAAGCCAATAATTATTAAACGAGGAGCAATTGTCACAGGAGCAATTATGGGATGATCAGTTTTATATTAAACCAAACTAAGCTCGTTACCTTCGGTAAAACCTGCGTAGTCCAAGAATCTGTCCCGAGTGTTTCATTTTTAAATTAGTATTACCATCTAAATATGTAATGGCGAACAATGCTTTCAATCTGAGCTTTTTCTAGCTGTCAGGCGAAGTCGATTCCGAACTTACTCATGCACAAACCTGTCAGAAAGAATCAGTATGGATTTTATCTTACCCTACAAACTGACGAACTCTGATATTATAATTTTATAGCCGTCTTTATATTATGGTTTTATTAATATAAAGAACAAACATTTAAAAGATAATTTACTGCATTTAGTCCTAAAGACTCCGAAGAAATATAAAATAATGTTAACAATAATGTGTAACGTAAAAAATTTACATTTAACATCAATTTTATGAATTAAAGGTAGATTTACATTTAAAAAAAAAACAGATTGTTAAATACAGTATATGCATTGGATTGGTGAATGATAGAGGAATTAGAAATATACCAAACACATGTTATCGTAGAATCGGCTGAACACTAAGAGTGTTTGGGGATTAAACGGGAAACATTGTGAAAATCATATATTGGATTTAATTGTGAAAGTTAGAGAGATTTTATGGAAATTATTGAAATTTTTAATAATTGAATGAATAATTATTGAAAATAACACAAACAATATTTGGCACTCTAGACTACAATCACACTGGACTCTTCAAGTATCCTGTTACAGAGGGGATGCCAGAGAACAGACGACATCGATGAGTGTAATGACTGCAGCAACAAGGAAGACTGTCTACTCTGCTGTAACTCCGATAACTGTAACAGTGATGCCCTCCTTGGTCTCCTCGAGGAAAAGGCCCTGACACAAACCTGTTACAGCTGTAGGTTCAGTGAGATCGCTGGGGTCAAGTCATACGGTTCCTGCGCTTTCGACTTTCGGGAAGATGGTGATGGCGTGGAGACAGTCCACTGCCCCGGAATGTGTTACGTAAGTACAGGCAATATATTTCATTTCAAGTTCATCTCAAAGTGACACAATAAAAGACCTTTCCGTGCGATCTATCAGACATATGTCCTTTTCCCGTATCCGGACAACCACACACTGTGCAATTACCCCGGGCTACTATCCCCATCAGGACTATTATCCATTGGGTTATTTGTCCTGGGGTAGTGTGCCGGGGGGGGGGGGGTTGTCCAGGAAGGAATAATAATTGTCCGATACATCTTTTCAAAAAAATGTCACACATATTTCATCCAGAAATGAACTATATATTGATTAGGTTTATCCGGTGTCTCCTCGACACGTCTATTTGAAAATGGCGCTCTTTCTTATCACTACCATTGGCCCATCGGGTAAATTCATATGAAGGGAGATTTCATTCATTGATAACTGTATGGATAAGTGTCGTCGCACGGGACACGTTGCACGGCTGATACAATTTGTACCGACACAAAGAACGTACATGCCTTGGGTATATGCTTATGAAGTTTGGTCATTAGTATTCGTTTGTACACCAACAGTGCATTACATGATACACAGATGAAAGTTTTCTTTTCGAAAGGGGAAACAAAATCTATTCATCAATTCACCCATTACAATTTAGACTTCTCCATTCACTTTTGTTTAAATGGGAATCGAGTACTTGTTAAATTTTTCTTCCATTATACTAAAAAAAAAAAAAAAAAAAAGAGAGATATGTTACAGGAAAGGATACATACAATGCCATAAACCAATGGGCTTGGGTTGGTCAAGCATATTGACTGATGTTGCTATGAAAATGTGCATGGGACAATTATTTTAAGTCCAGATTTCTTTGACAGAATTTATTAGTTCATAATTGGGATGGCTTTTTACAAATTCCTCTGAAAAGCCACAAAAAAATAAAAATAAGATGAAAGAAAAAGAAAACAGGTGAGTGTTTAATAAGCCATTTGTTGTTGTTGTTGTTTTTGGGAGGGGCAGAAATGAGGAAAAATACAAGAATAATGAAGGAAATTTTGTATTTTGTCTTACTTTTATCACCCTATTCCTTCATCTCTCTCTATCTCTTCCACCACATTTCTTTCGCTGTATCCTCTCTCTCTCTGTCTCTCTATATATGTATGTCTCCCTCTCTCTCTCTCTCTCTCTCTCTCACTCTTTTTCTCTCTATCTCTCTCTCCCTCTCCCTCTCTCTCTCCCTCTCTCTCTCTCTCCCTCTCCCTCTCTCTGTCTCTCTCTCTCTCTCTCTCTCTCTCCCTCTCCCTCTCTCTGTCTATTTTTATATACAGAGCTCTTTGGCTTACATCGGTGGAGTAGAGGATATCGTACGAGGATGCGCGTATTTCGGGAATGATTGTGACAACGAATACTACGAGTCAGGCAAAAACAGTATCACAGAGCGCAACCAGGTCCATTTCAAACGAAGCTGTTGCCTTGGTGATAAGTGCAACAGCGCCCTCACTATCAATCCAGGGTTATTAACTCTAATGATATCCATCATCCTGGGTATGTTTGTTTGCTATGGCGTCTGAATCCCTGATCTGGAGATTCTCGGCATGCCTATTATTAGACAATATTTTACCAGTTTTCATTCCTTCTTGTTCACTACAGTAACCGTTTATAGTTAAAGAAGATGACAGATTCGTATCCCACTGCTTTTATATTCATTTTCTATCAAAATATCAATTTTCCATGCTTTTCCCTGCCGTCTATTTCTTTAAAAAACACCTCGATATTTTCTAGCCTAGCATATTATAGCTTTGTCTAAGGATGTGTTTACAGCTTTATCAAACGCAGGAATCATCTGTGAAACTTTGTTTCGAGACGCTGATTCATTGTGGCCTGTTTGCAGATCTTTTCGCCACGCAACAAAGAGTTCTGCCTATTTGTGAATTTTGTAAGAGTGTTAAAAAAAAACGTGTCTTTATGGGGGAAATATTGCTCAGGAAACAATTGTGTTTTGAAATAATTGCGCATCAACACGCCGATGCTAGCCCGTAAATGAAAATATATACGTACCCTAAACGCTAAAATTCATTAGCTTACTAACAAACTAAAAAGGTAATTTTCTGTTAAAACAATTGAAGAAGAAAAGATTGTGTAAAAGGTAGATTTCGACAAATTTAGTCAAGAAATGGTGTAATGATACGTAATTTTTTAGATATTTAAGTAAGACATTTATTCATAATAATATTTCCAATGACCTATTTAATTCAATTTTGTTTGTGGAAAATTTTTACCAGCCAATACTATTTCTTTTGTTGATTTTTTATCAACAATAATTTCGATGGAGTATAACATTTGTCAATGTTGAATTTCAATGGTATTGTATGAAGCATAGGTCTTTGATCAGTATTCTTGTTAACCAACTCCATACTTTATTAAAACGATCACCTTGATTTCCTCATTTTTACTAACTTTTACTAGAGAAGTCTCTAGTTAAACTGATTGTTTGTCGTGTATGTATTTCATAGAGTATACCGTCAACTGATCAGGAAGAGGCCGTTACTGCTATGTGTATAGCCCTTATTGCCTTGTTTGGACCAAACACTAAACTGACCTTCATGCTAACGCTAACCCTAACCCTAAATTGACCCTAACCCTTACCCGAACCCTAACCATATTAAACCCCAACCATATATCCCTAACCATATTAAACCCCAACCCTAACCCGAACTCTAACCCTTTAACCTAAACCAAACATATCCTTAAAGCCAGTGTCCTTTTAAACCGTATTCTATATTGTTGAGAAAATGAAGGCCGGGGCCAATTTCGCAAGATCAATGTGGGATCATTGCCACTAGACACAATCATGATAACGTAAAACTTGATAGATACCATGCAGTCTGAAGATAATGTTAATGTGTATTTCATGTCTTTTATTTGTATTGTTTGTATTTATGAGATGATTGTTATGATTAATAAAATTACGTCGGACGTGGTTTAATCATCTGATATCATTTCTGTAATTTCTGTTTTCATCAATAAACTATACGAACGCTAAATCAAAGTAATAGGACCTGCAGCCCCCCCCCCCCCCCCCTCCACACACACACACATACACCCACCCATCAGTTGTCTTAGTAATAATTCTGATTTCAACACCCGAGTGAGACCGGTTTTATCTGGAAGGCATTATTTAATCAGTCGTACTTTAGAGGCATGCTTCTAAAAATATCAACTAACCTACTAAACACTTCCATTACATTATGTACACGATACATTATGCATAAAGTGACATGGTATGAAAATAAGTTATCTTAGCTTTATAACGTTAAATATTATATTTTTTAACAGGACTCTAAGAATAATGAAATAATGCCTACCGGTCCCTCAACCCCCCCCCCCCCCGTCCCCTTGATACGGGTACCCTATATAATGGCTGTATACCCTCGCTTCGTTACTGTGGAATACCTGATGTGAAGAACTAAGAATAAGAGAGGGTGAATATCGATAGAGGAGCATGGTGAGAAGGGGTTAAAAAAAGGTTTACGCGGATCATGTTAGAATAAATAGATGGAAGGAATAAATAACATAATAGAAAGCAGTTTAAGAGTAATACAATTATTGTCATCATTATTATTATAATTATTGTCATCATCATCATTATTATTGTTGTTGCTGTTGATGATGTTGTTGCAGTTGTTGTCTGTATTGTAACACAAGGGACATGTGATTAGCGGTAATAGGAGAGAAGAGTACCCAAAAAAAAATCTATATGATTCTTTTGACGAGTCGCTCATGCGCACTACTTATTTTTTTTAAATCGGTATGAGCAAACTTCGGCGGTATTTTTATGGGATTTTTTTCAGTAGACTAAATGGTAGTCCAAAAAAAATCTACGATTTAAACAAACGGTGTTTGGGAAGTTTGAATGGAACTCTAATTATCATTTCAATGTAGAAAGAAATCTTGGATTGTGTACCCGGGGGACATTATACATCATGGAGACTGAAAATAAACAGCGCCCCTATACTCTGTACTGAATTCGCTCTTCAAGAGCGATTTTGGTGACGATTATCTTTTTCAATCGTAGCAAAGCAAATCTTATGAATTTTCAATCACTGCTGATCTGCGCACGCAATGCGTCTAGCAAACTCTTCACTATCATTTCATTGTTTACTAAACGAATTTGATGAGAATCGGATATATAGACCATCGATATTATGACCTGCTGATATTATTTTGTTTATTTTTTATAAACAATCGTAAACAAACGTTAAGCCTATATGTAATTTTGTCAAATTTGTACCATTCTTGCAAAAGTTTATTATCTGGTTTATCTAATACCTTAATCTGCTTACATTCAATTAAATCTTTTTCTTTCTTTGAACAAAGGTTGAATTGTCCCTTTAAGCGAATCTAAATCATAGATTATTGCTTTTATTGAGACCACAATCAGATGTTAATGGTTAAGGGCGGTTGGAAGTACTCCCAAAAGTTATGTTCCGGCGTTAATTGCTGCTGGCTTAGTTGGGTATTGTGTGGTGTTTGGCCATGGATAAAATGGAAAACCAACCTTTATAGCTAAAAATACTCCACAAGAAATCAGAAAGATCAGAGAGGCAGCCTGGAGAAAGTTTGAATGAAAATAAGAAATGTTTGAATATGAAAATTGTAATCAATATTCGTATGCCTGACATGGGCACTTCAAATTGGCTGACTCGGTCAAATAGCTGAAGCGCAGAAATACATATCGATTAGAAACTTAGTTTTCTTTTTTCTTCTTGTCCATTTCCAATCTAGTGAATGAATACACATTAAGGATCGGAATAGATGCAATGCAAGGTAGAGGAAACTGTTCGCATAACACGTTCATTTGATCAGGTTGTGTTTAGAGTTCGTGTCCGGTAAATCATTTCACTTTCTAGCCTAGAATAAATTGTGAGTTATTAAATACAATACACATCTGTTCCATCTATCTGCACTTATTTTTTTAAAGGAGCATGGAACAGATTATGTTTTATAAGGGCCCTTTTTTTCTTTTCTTTATTTGCCACGACAATTTCCTAAATGAGCATTTGAGAAGCCTCCATCTTTACCAAGATGATAACATGCAGGAACATGATAATTAAAAAATAGAATTCATCATAACTTTGAATTATCAGATCTAGCAGCATATCATACACATGTGAAATGCTTAAACATGTTGTGGAGCAGCTTGAGCTTAGTAAAATAATAATGTGATATTCTGCGTATCATGACGAGAAATAAAGAGGGTGGATAAGTTTTTTTTAAATACCCTCTTAAAAGCAAAACAAGAACAAAAACAAGAAGGAGAGGAGGAAGAGGAAGCACAAAATATAGCAATGATGATGTTGATGGAGGAGATTTATTTTTATTGTGAGGTCATGAGATTGAGATTGAAATGAAAACACACTGGAAGATGATAAGGTTAGTTGAATCGCATGATCGTGCTGATGATGACAGAGCTTATTGTCTATTCATCATGTTCCTTTTCCTCTATAATATCCAATTTTCTCTTGTATTAAAAAGGAGAGAAAAGAATATGTTGGCAACTTTTATTTCGTCAGAGGTCCGATGCGTGGAATTACTGAAATACAAGCATCGCTTATCATTGGTAAATTTAGCACAGAACTGACTTCAAGTTTGATTAAAGAGGGGGATATTGGAAATGGCATAACACATATATTATGATTAATGAAAAGAATACACAAGAAGAAACATGACCAACTATCTGGGCGAACACGTGCCAACACCGGAATGAACATCTGGAATTTGAGAGGATTAATTAATGTCTTAATAAGAACGAATAAGACACGAGGACAACATGTTCCTATTGTGAGGAAATACATGTACATACGTGTGAGACATTATTTCTTAGGGGGAACGCTACAAGAGTCCTATATCGCACCCCGGGCAATGTGTCTGACACGGCCGGTTGTAGCAACTACTCCGAAGATCAAGATACATTAATCTTGATCTAAGGAGACACGAACGAACGATTATTTCTTTGATGACAGTTTTACGATATTTCAACTCGTATATGGTAGCTAAACAATCTAATAAGATATATATATATATAAGGAAAAAATACTTGCTTGATTAGCACGATTCCATCTCCCTATTTGAGGTATTAATGTGTTTTGTTACAAATATACTTTGTACTGTGTATATACGCTTGAAATGTTTATCCTTTATAGATGTTAAATGGGGAAAATGGGTCATCTGAAGAGTAGCAAAAACCCTAGTAAAGAATTAAAGAGAAGGTTGAGTTCTTGGAAGAGGTGGGGAAAACAAATTGTTAGCGTTATCATTGTATTATGCAAGTGTGGAAGAACATCAGATTTAAAACAAATGCATGGCTCTTCAAGTGCCTTAATATTTCGATCATGGCATGTAACATCATAACATCGGGACGGATTTGTATGCCACATGTTAGTGTAGTCCCATATACATCTTTCTTTGTACAGTGCTTGTAACTTTACCAAGACTGGGTCAAATTTTTAATCATTTTCATGATCCCAGAACATTGCAGTACACACCAATACTACTTATATTCTTAGATGATCAACCTTTTCTGAACGATTCCACAACGTTTCTTTCACAATGCAATCGCATGACCAGAACTTAACTTTATTTTTAAACAAGAAACGATGACGAAGAGACTATTTACTAATGCTGGATTTAGCCACATTTTCATACTGTTCATCAAAGATGATCAAGAAGGTGACTGATTGGAGCCTCTTCAAAGATGGTGAGAGAGAGAGAGAGAGAGATAGAGAGAGAGAGAGAGAGAGATAGAAAGAGAGCTAGAGAGAGACAAGGAGAAAGAGAGTGATGAGATGCAGAGAGAGAGAAAGAGAAAGAGAGAGGGGAGAGCGAGTGAGGGAGATAGAGAAAGCGAGGGAGAGATATATAAAGAAAAGATGAAGAGATGGAGAGAGAGGAAAAGGAAGTATTAGAAAGACAGAAGGGAAGCAAGAGAGTTTTTTTTTTTAAAGATGGAAAGTAGGGGAGACAACTCATCTAGTCGACCTACTTTTTTTCTAGTAATCTTGAGGATGGTGGTTTGCAAGCAAAGTGATGATAATCATGAGCCCTAGACAATTTGTGAACATCTCTGACAAACATTTGCTCTTGTCATGAGCGTGCTAGGTCTTATTCACACAAATTAAAACAGGAATATATAGTGTTACATTATACTAAAATGGATTAGAATGAGCCTTTTCACATCGATGCACTTATAACAGGAATGAAAGATTTTATATCGTAGACATAAATGTGCTGATAAATAAACACTCTGTGCTCTTCTGTAAAATTTACATCAAGAATATTGGAAAGATACGTAACAAGCTATTCTGCATTCATGTAAGTTTAAAAGGCGTACGAGCCGGATTTTAAAGCTTATCAGTACTAGTTTACATAAGGGATTAGATCGCCCTGCAGGGTCACTGGGCAGGTGGTTATCTCATCATCTCAGCTCTCAGTTAACATAAGAAAAAGAGGATCATGGGGGACCAATGGTCACCAATTAGGCATTGTTTAATATAGAGAGGGCGCAAGTAGCTACAAGTAGTGCAGTGGGCCTTTAAGGGGAGGGGTCCAGTTGGCGTCTCTTGATTCGCTATCAGCTTTTCAGTTTCTACAGCACGGCGGACAGTGAAGGATGGTCAATGGCGTAGATAAGGGTACATTTAAGGGTGTACCCGTCTGATAAACAGTTGCGATTGATTGCAACTTATTTGCGATAGTACATAAGTGATAGAAGACTGTATATAAAATGTGATCGATTGGTGGACTTGCAATTAATTCGGATCCATCGCTACTCTTTATAAGACGGGGCCCTGGACGAGCTTTACCATAGTAGGTACCCCCTTCCTTGCCTGGACACGCACGGTACTCTATTTGCCAAGCCATTCCAACTTTGAGTTAGAATTAAATTCTGACCGTGAGATCAATATGGGTGCGTGGATCAACGCTTGTGTTTGAACATTTACACGTATACATACCTATCAAGTTTCTATACGCTACCATCTTCGGAAGGATAGTCAAAATTTGTAAAAGGAAGCGTCAATATCTTAAACATATATGCCTTCGCTTTACGTAGGCACAGCTGAGAGCACAGATGTGAAAATAAAATCGAGAATTCGCATATATATTAAATCACGTAGGATTCATTTCAGTTTGCACGCATATCATTCTGTCGAATACGATGGAGCCAAGACATTGAAAATACCCCCCCCCCCCTCATTTCATTTATCACAGTCTCAACGTGATCAATTAGGTCATAGGAAGACATGGAGCTGATAGGGAGAGTAAGAGAGAAGATTAGGGAGAGAGCTAAGGGAGAGATAGAGAGAAGGGCGAGAGATAAAGAAAGAAGCGATTGAGAAAGGAGCGAGAAATCGAGAGAGGGGCGAAAGATAGAGAAAGAGAATAAATTGAGAAAGGAGCGAGAGATTGAGAAAGAGAAGCAACTAAGAACGGGGCGAGAGATAGAGAGAGGGGCGAGCGAGAGAGAAAGAGAATCGATTGAGAAAGGGGCGAGAGATTGAGAAAGAGAATCGACTGAGAAAGGGGCGAGAGATAGAAAGAGGTGGAAAGAGAGGGAGAAAGGACAGAAAGAGAGAAGGGACGGGGAGGAGTAAACTTCAAAGAAGTAGAATACTGGAAAATAGGAGCACGTAAAGTTAGATGAAAGATAAAAGTATGAGGATAAGAGATGAGTCCGATATCCGATGTTCCTAATTAGCAATTTATTCCGTTTGGTTTCTTGATATTACTCGCATTAATCCCTTCACCATTTTATTTGATTTATTTATTCACCACTCACGGTTTGGGTTGACCTTGTTAGCTGATAACTTTTTTTCAAGGTGGTCCAAGTTTTTCAACTAGTATCCCCCTCACATCGAACTTTGTGACGTCATTTCTTCTTTCCCAGAAACCGTTATTTTGAGGCTAAAAGTAATGATTCTGTAGCAACATAATCTGGCTTATTAATTTTCTTGACGCAATTCCTTCAAAAAGTAATTTCTTCAACAAATTCGATTGTTTCGATTGCTTTACATACAGTGTCATTGATGTTCACTAAAATAGCAAATGTTATATTTGGCCTACAACAGTCGATATCATGGGATGACACGCCGCTTTGATATAAATAATAATCCAATTACAAATATATTCTATAGATAAGGGGGGTTTCCTCTTCATTATTTCGATTGAAGTTATTACGCATTTTGTAATACTTTGTAAGGATCGGCTGCATTTGGACGATTTCTTGTGAATGCTTTTTTTTTTTTTTTTTTAGGGGGGGGGGGGTTTATACATATCAAGAATTGAAGGCTGAATGTACTTTTGTTTAATCTTACTTCATTTAAATCCATGTGCCAGATAAGAGGAAGATCATACCATGTGTGCATTCTCATAATTGATTGCCGTTGCTACACAACCTAATGACAATCCTCATTTACGCACATCATGACGTCATCGATTTTATACTTAATACACTTTAGAAGTAAACCTAAATCTGTGACAATCAATTAACGCTGCTGTTTGATAGGTCCTGCCGAAAGGCATACTCATGGATGAACGTAGGAGTCCTAGGCACTCGGTAAATAGTCCCATGACATAATAACTAATTAAGAGCCTCATCCAAAAGAATTAAATGGAGTTTTATTGTTGTTAACCCGCATGCCTGAGTTGGAGTATGGTTGTTAATGGGCTGTAATGGTCAGTCGATATGTCCTGATCGAATGTGTATTCTAATGAAAGCATCTTATCCGCATTTCGCACACTATATGAATCCTGCGATGCTCTAAATACAGACACGCAGAATTAGCTTAAAATGAGTAATACCCCCTTCACATACACGGATTTTTCTTACGAGTCCTTACGGATCGCACAAATTCACGGATCTACCACGGATCCTTACGATTTGGCCACTTTTACGACCAATTTAAGAGTTGTTACGAGTTATTACGAGCTATTTACGGTTTGTTACGGATTATTACGAGTTACTACGTTATACTTACGGCAGAATTCCACGATTTGTTACGAGTAGTCACGGATAACTACGAGCAACTTACGTGTTAGTAACGACCTGTTAACGTGTTGTTACGAATAGTTACGAGTATTTACGAGTCCTTTCGATTTTTAACCAAAAAATAACAAATGAAAATGAAATATTCTAATTTGCAGCTTTTATACCTTTTCCCAAAAACGTAAACGGTACGTAAGAATACTTAAAGTATAAGTATATATTTGTAAAGTACTCGTTACTACACGTAAAATGCTCGCAATAGCTCGTAACAATCCGTAAAGCCATTGTAACACGACCCGAATGAAAATCGTAAACAACACGTAAGCACTCATAATAATCCGTAAATAATCCGTAAGTAATCCGTAAAAAGTCCGTAAACAAATCATAAACCAACCGAAACAAATCGTTAAAGAAGTCTTTACGAGTCATTTACGGATTCTTGCGAGCAGTTAACGGATGGTAAAGTGTTGATGCGAGCGTTTTACGATACTTACGGATTGTTACGACCTATTTACGAGTTGTTTACGGACAAATAAATCCGTCGACAATCGTAAGAAGATTTTTGACATGTCAAAAAATTGCCTCTCCTTTCACGGATCCTTACGAGTGTCTGCGAGTTGTTGCGAGTTGTGACGAGCTATTTGCGGATACCAGCGAGTTATTTACGGATGCTTGCGATGGACTACGAGTTGGCGATCCGTAAGGACTCGTAAGGAAAATCCGTGTATGTGAAGGGGGTATAAAGGAGAGAAAAAGAAAGACATGAGGATTTAGAAAAAAAAGATGTAGAACAAGCCAAATTACCATACCAGTATATAAACTAGATTCTTTCGTCTTCTTTTTTTTTGAAAGAGTAAAGCCTCCATCACACCAAACTAGTTCCACTACGTTCTCGAAAATGTTGCCAAACGGGCTCAAACTGTGTGCGAACGGAGTTGAACATAATAGTAACTGTTTGCGACCTGTTTAAGGACTTTATGGACGGGCTCAGACTGGCCTAATGTCTTTAATAATACATTCATTCCGTTCACACACAGTTTGAGCCCGTTTGGCAACATTTTCCAGAACGTAGTGAGAACTAGTTTGGTGTGATAGGTGCTTGACTTGAACGTCTCGATCTGCAAAGCCTGAAGCGTTGAAGTTGAACGGTATTGAGGAATGGCGAGAACGCTCTGGGTTTTTATAACTCCTGAGTCAGGATGGGATTGCACACGCTCTAGGAGCGCGTTCGAACGCACTCAGAACGAGATGAGGAAGAGTTGAACTGCCTCTGAACGGGGTGGTCGGGTTAAAGACTAGTTAGAACAAGTGGCAAACTAGTTAGAATGGGTTTGGACGTATCGGGAACGAGGTAGAACTAGTTAATAATGGGTTTAAACTGACTACGGACTGGCTTGGACTGCCTAATCTACCCGATCTGAACTTAATATGAACTGGCTATGGACGGGAACAAACGATATGGACGTATTGAGGACTGTTTACGAACGAACTAGGATCGTATTATAGACCACGACCACAACCCGTTTTACGACTTTCTAGGACGGTTCCAGAACGTAGTGACAATTAGTTTGGTGTGATGGGGGCTTTAGTGAGCGTGCATATTTCTCTTGTGCATAAGAATGTGTGAGCAGGGGCGCACGTTCTGAATAGTACAGTCCTTTCCCACCTTAAAGATGTTTATATCATGTACCAGTTTTAACAACCTTGAGGCTTGTCCGGGACAGCTCCAATGACTCCTCTTAAAATGAGTTAAAATCGTTATTAAGTCGATTTCGTCTCTATAGTTATGTGCATCACTGAAGGAAATTGCAGTTGCTAAAATCTCTGTCGCCTTTGAAGCAATCCGGAATTTAATAAATATATTTAAGCACCTGTGTGTGAGATGTGTGTGTTCGTGTGTGAGAGAGAGAAAGAGAGAGAGAGGGGGGGGGAGAAATGGGGAAATAAAGAGTGAGTGAGAGAGAGAGAGAGAAAGAGAGAGAGAGAGAGAGAGAGAGAGAGGGAGAAACGGGGAGAAAGGGGGAGAAGCGAAAAAATTGGAAAGAAGAGTGATTATTTATCAGCGATTGTGTATCTTCAAGGCACAACATGGTCATACAATCTGCAAATGGAAAGAGAGGTAGATGGGTAGCAAGCATACAACTATACAAACAGAATATAATCAGAATATTGAACAAGTATGCCTGTATGTTTACAATATCTCAACTTACATAAAGGTTACCCTTTTGGACTCATATACACGATGTTATTTTTGTGTGATTTTGTTATTCGTTGAGGGAATTCAGGACTGTAACGATTTTCTCTTTGTGTTAACAAGTTAGGTTCTGGTGTGTTGCCTTGTGAATTATAACTGTCAGTCTATAAAATTGTGTTTCAGCAAAAACAGTAATTTGAGGTAATTTCTTAAGAATGGCGCACGGCACCATCATAGGCTGAAATCGCTCTCAAAGCAAGGAGGAATTATCATTATTATTATCATATTTGTAATCCAGGTTTCTCTGACAAGCAAAAAATGGTACATCACATTTTAAGGAGTGCTGTTAGTCCGACAAACAAAAACAGTTCGGTAGGCCTACTTTAGTGATTTTGATAGACAAAATGAAAGAGCTCAAACAGGTCCTCCAACTCCCCAGAATTTCCCTATGGATACAAATGTGGCGCGGCTAATCTTTTTAAACATTAAAATTCTTAAGGGGAAAATTAGATGTGCCAAAAATATGAAAATTGTGATTGTTTTAAATCTTGAATTTCTAAGCGAGTTGGCATTTATTATTATCATTATTGTTGTTGCTGGTATTGTTGTTGTTTGTTTTTGCTTTTGTTGTTGTTGTTATTTGTATTATTATCATTATCATCATTATTGTTAACATTTCCATTATCATTGTTATTTTTGTTGTTCGGGCAGTCGTTCTTCAATATTATTTTCATTACTCAATATCATTATTATTGTTGTTTTATCATCAGAATACTCCTTATTATCATAACCAATTAAATTAAATAGATATAACATTAATGATGATAACTTTCATATAAAGTGAACTGAACAAAGCAGTTAAATTATTATCATATCTCTGGTCATTGGACTTAACTCTGATCGTTACCGTGTACACTTTCACTTTTTCTGCTTTCGGGAATTTCGAGTGGCTGCTTACCCCTTGCGGATGAATATATTCAAGGTTATATTGTCATCTCTAACCTCGAGAAATAGGAACCCAGGGGGTGTTTCACAAAGATCATAAGCCGAACTTAACTTTAAGTTGGACTTAAACATTATGTAGAGCCATTTGTAGCCTTGAAATAAAATATATTCCGAAACAAAAAAAATATTATTTTATACTTTTCATAAAACTCCTTGATGATAGAAAATGTGAATGATTTGAATCAACATTGTATGCCATTTAAAATAACTTTTACAAAATATTTTTAAAGATGCTAACGGATTTCCGAAATT
This sequence comes from Strongylocentrotus droebachiensis, assembly GCA_035222895.1. Taxonomy (NCBI): domain Eukaryota; kingdom Metazoa; phylum Echinodermata; class Echinoidea; order Camarodonta; family Strongylocentrotidae; genus Strongylocentrotus; species Strongylocentrotus droebachiensis. The sequence continues at coordinate 118,852 of JAVYIG010004430.1, forward strand.
GTAAAGTCAAACTTAGAGATAAGTTCAACTCAGGATCTTTTGAAGCACACCCCAGATCTGTAAGAAGCTATCACGTGAAGCTGTTTTTAACCGCCATTCACTTAGATTTCATGCTGCTTAGGAAATATTAAAAATGAAGATGTTGATAATAATAATGTTTTAATAAGGGGCGTCGCCAAAATGGGGCTGTGGGGGGGGTGCGTCACCCCCCCCCCCCCCCACACTGTCAGGATATTGTCGGTAAAATTGCGCTGCCGTTGGGAAAAAGAGAAAAGAAGGAGGAAAAAAAAGAGAGGGAAAGGGAAAGAAAAGTAAAGAAAAAAAAGGAAAAGAAAAGAAAGAAAGGAAAAGAAAAGAAAGAAAGGAAAAGAAAGGAAAAAAAAGAGAAGAAAGAAAGAGAACAAAGAAAAAGAGGAAGGAGAGGAAAGAAAGGAAAAGAAAGAAAAGAAGAAATAAAAGAGAAAAAAAGAGTGAAAGGGAAACAAAAGAAACGGGGGATGAAAGAGAGGAGAGAGAGGGGAGGTAAGAGTCTGAGAGAGGAGGAGTGGGAGTAAAAGAGAGAAGGGGGTTGTTGGGTGGCGTCGTCTCATCGAGGGAGCAAGAAAGATGTTGCTGTGTCGGGTCAGCTGTGTCGGTACTCTTGCTCGATCCTCGTGTACTATATCAATGCAGAAGTTTGAAGTCGGTGAGATGTATATTGTAGGTCGGCCGACAAGTTTTTTCCCCTACGAACTGTGACTTCTTATCCGCTGTGACGACTTCGAGAGTGACAACAACTACAATACTTGTATTTTCTCGAAGTTTCACTTTCCTATAATATCAGCTAAAGAAATCAGAGGTTTAACATTTTCGGGGAAACTAAATTCAAACAAGGTTAAGAGTTAACAACGGTACGACAAATTGTCTTTCTTTCTTTATATTGTGATGAAACGACAAAAAATTCCGCGCTTCGCGCGGAAGGGGAAACCTCATTTAGACGAGTCGAGAACGGTACAACGAATAGTCTTCCTTCTCTGATAATTTAAGGAAACGTCAAAGCTTCCGCGCTTCGCGCGAGAATAGGAAACTGAATTCAGACAAATAAGGCTTATTAAAAGTCGAAAACGGTACAACGAATCGTGTTCTTTCTCTACTAATTTAAGGAAACGTCAAAGCTTCCGCGCGAGAATGGGAAACTGAATTCATACAAATAAGGCTTATTAAAAGTCGAAAACGGTACAACGAATCGTGTTCTTTCTATAATAATATGAGGAAACCTCAAAGCTTTCGCGCTTCGCGCGAGAGGGGGGAAACTGAATACAGATGAATAGGGCTTATAAAGAGTCGAAAACGGTGCGACGAATCGTCTTTTTTCTCTAATAATTTGAAGAAACGTCAAAGCTTTCGCGCTTCGCTCGAGAGGGGGAAACTGAATTCAGATGAATAGGGCTTAATAAGATTCGAAAACGGTACGATGAATCGTCTTCCTTTCTCTATATTGTGATGAAACGCCAAAAAATTCCGCGCTTCGCGTGGAAGGGGAAAACTTCATTTAGACGAGTCGAGAATGATACAAGGAATCGTCTTCTTTCTCTACTAATTTAAGGAAACGTCAAAGCTTCCGCGCTTCGCGCGAAAGGGGAAAACTGAATTCAGACAAAATTAATAGGGCTTATTTAGAGTAAAAAACGGTACAATGAATCGTCTTCCTTTCTCTATATTGTGATGAAACGCCAAAAAATTCCGCGCTTCGCGTGGAAGGGGAAAACTTCATTTAGACGAGTCGAGAATGGTACAACGAATCGTCTTCTTTCTCTAATAATTCAAGGAAACGTCAAAGATTTCGCGCTTCGCGCGAGAGGAGAAAACTGAATTCAGATAAAATTAATAGGGCTTATTTAGAGACGAAAACGGTACAACGAATCGTGTTCTTTCTCTAATAATATGAGGAAACGTCGAAGCTTTTGCGCTTCGCGCGAGAGGGGGAAGCTGAATTCAGATGCATAGGGCTTATTAAGAGTCGAAAACGGTACGACGAATCATCTTCTTTCTCTAATAATTTAATGAAACGTCAAAACTTCCGCGCTTTGCGCGGGAGGGGGAAGCTTCATTCAAATAAAGATTAAGAGTCGAGAACGATACACCGAATCGACTGCTTTTTCTCATAATTTAATGAAACGTCAAAGCTTCCGCGCTTCGCGCGGGAGGGGGAGAAACTGAATTCAGACAAGGATTAAAAGTCGAGAACAGTACACCGAATCGTCTGCTTTTTCTCATAATTTAATGAAACGTCTAAGCTTCCGCGCTCCGCGTGGGAGGCCCATCACCCGCACCCCCTAATGAGCGCGCTTTTAAGTGATTCTCTTGCTCACTACCGCCCCTCCCTAAAATAAGATCCTAGCTCCGCGCCTGCATTAAAATATATATCTATGATGCTGACTAAATTGAAGAAATAATTCGTATATTTATGCCGTCGAGGAAAATGACAATTTTTTATGCAAGTACTATAGATAGTCCGTAGGAAAAAAAATTATACTTCGGCCCCAGGTTTTATAGGGTTGAATTTGTAGATATTGGACATTTAATTTTGTCGGTAATTGGTGGCTAGTTTTGTCGGTAATCGTTGGCCTCTACACCCCCCCCCCCCCCCCCCCCCCCACTGAAAAAGGTCTAGCGACGCCCCTGGTTGTAATACATGCCTTAGTCCATGTTACGTAGACAGCAGCATTCCGTGTGTAAAGACAGTGAGAGAGCACAGGTATCACAGAACATTCAGAATGGGGAGAGATGTTCACATTTGCCCTCATCCCCCGACGTGAGAGGAAAATTTGCTTCTTATTGTTGTTTTAGATTTGTCGATTATTTTGTTAATCGATGTTAAAGAGAGAAAATAAATGGGGTTCAAACGTTCCCTTTAGCGACGCCCATACTGATTTCATGGTAGAACCGGTATTAAAAGTGGATGGTAATGCTAGAAATTAAAATTTAACAAAGCAATCGCTAAAAAGTGTTACATGGGTTCCTTCCATCTTTTCCTTTGAACGTTCCTTCACTCTTCTCCCTTTCGTCCTCTCTCGTTTCTTCTTAGGCCCTCCAAATTTCACTCTTCTCTCACCTTTTTTATTTAGTGCATTCAAACAAATCTATATCAGGTACTCCTTGTCAGTTTCCTGTATCGCTTAAAAGAATTCATGATTTTATTTGTACCATAAACTTTATGAGATCATATTACAAAATGTCAAATATATGTACAGCATGAAACAAACAACTGGAAAATGAAACTAAACTGAAATTGAATAATACGATGAAACCTCAAAAATCGGGCTAACCAAATGCACGCATTTCCAAACACTGCTGCCAGACATATTACAATAATACAAGTACACTTTTCTGTTCAAATATTAATTTCATATTGATTATGTACAATATAAACACGCCTAATCAATCGACGCTCTCATCCCCTTTAATTTGAAAAGAAGATAAGTTCATATGCGGAGTATAATTATCAGTATTTGACAAGTTGCGCATAGATGACGATTAATATTTTATGCTTGTTCTAAAACATACAAATCGGACAAGTATTCAAAGTTTTTTCAAATATTTGTACTCTTATTTTGAATATAAGAGAATTTAAAGAGCAAAATGCTTTTCATGAGAATAGACACTATTATTAATCTTTCACGTGGAAGAAAAAAAAGATTGAGATAGCTCACAGATTATTGTTGTTATCTTTACAAAAATGTAATCTTCTTTTTAGAAAATTTTAAAGGTGAAAGTATAATTATTGAGCGACAATTTTTTTGACTCTCCCCTCTAAGGCAATTTCATAGATTCATCTTTGGTTTTAAATTGTTTATTGAAATGAATTCTGAAATTCTTGATGCGTGGAGTCATTCATTATTCATATGAGGCATAATTAAATCGCATTGACAGAAAATCAGAATAATGGTCGATAGCAGTACTAAATGCAAGGAAATGTTATAGAAAGAAGTGTAAATGTGTATCGTTATTGCAAATGTATAGCCTTTTTATTAAATCTTTAAAAATTTAATGTTTTCTTAACCAGGTGAAAAATATAATTTTCAATTTATTTACAATTAGACAAATGAAAACAAATGATATTCATTAAATGTTATGTCAATTATTTATGTCAACATGATATATTCTGCCCTTGCTTCATTTTATGTAAGATCACTAAATTGCATGGGGAAAAATTACTCTGACGAAAGACAATTGACATTACTATCCATTTTTTTTAAATATCGAAATAGTTTTTTTGAAATATTTCATTTTGACTTCCAGCTTCAAATCGTGTCGAAATGGCAATATAAAGAAGGTATTACTCTCATGTTTGATAACAAATAAAGTCTTCCGAAATCGAGGTATCTCTAAGCCCGGAAAATCCATCGACGGGCAAATTCAACCAAAATGTATTTCAAAGCAATAAATGACTTCACATGTTCAAGCCAAATATGCTCTCTCTAATATTTTCATCTTTCTTCCTATTCATTCTAAATGGTCTCATTATCAAATCAGCTTCTACTTAAACACGATCTTAAAGAGTTGTTCATTAAACATTATAGCAACTTCTTTCAGGGAATCAACTCAAGGCAATTGTAATAGCCTTTTCCATCAACGTTTGAAATGTGCGAACATTAGAATGACGCCATGCAAAAATGATCCCGGAAGGATATTCAGAAGGGCATTGGAATTGTCATTGACTTGATTTCTCAAAAGTATTTTCGAATGTATTGGCATGTAAGAACAGTTATCGGAAAAAGTGCCATCTGAATTGTTTTCAACCGTTATTTTACACTCACTCCGAATGCTACTAATATTCTTCAATTCCTAATTCTTGAAAACTTATTTCATTCATACTATTTCATATGCGTGAGATATTTCATTTCGATTTTTAGCTTAAAGTAAGTCCGAAATGACGATAAGCAGTCAATATTACGCTCATGTTTAATAAATAAAGTCCTCCTAAATCCTGGTATCTCTAGGTAGGCCGGGGGGATCCAGTGAAGGGCAAACTCAACAAAAATATGTCAAAGCAAGAAATGAGTTTGCAAGTTTTGACATTTTCAACCGTTATTTTCCACTCCGAATGCTACTAATATCTATCACTTGCTAATTCTTGGAAACTTATTTCACTTCCACATTGATTTATGCTTTTCCTGTCATTTATACCATTTCATATGCAAGTTGGTTTATTCATTATGGGCTTACAAGGGCGAACAATCAGAAACTACTAGTCCTCTGGTTGAAAAGAGACGTCTGTTGATATTTGTAGTTGTTATTGGCGTGTATCATTCATTAATGAATATTTACGACTCTCTTTGCGATGTCATTAGGCTGTGCACTCAGGGCCGAGAATGGATCAATACATTTAAAATTAAAAGAGACAAATAAATTCCTTGCTCGCTTGCTCGCAAATTTAACGACAACACCTTGGCAAGTTTATGATCATTCGGATTTATAGCCCCTCTACTTGTTTGCATATTTGCAAACCTACCCTTGAAGGTACTGAAAATACGAAATATATATCACTTCAAAATAACCATCACCGTGTTGACGGGTACTTTTTTTTTAAACTTTACGAGATCAAACTTTACATGTATAACTTACACAATGGAATTTAATTTCAGCTGTATTTCAGCTGTACTGGCAACACCAGCTGTACTTCCATGTTCGAGGTCCTTAATACAAAATAATGTTTACAATTTGAATATACCTTTAATGTTCTTAACGGTTGAGAAAGGGAAATATTTAATATAAAACAATGTTATATATGCCACATAATTGAAGGCTAACTCCTCTCCAACAATAACATGCTTTCAATAAATGCGGAAAAACAAGAGAAACCGAGTTTGACAAAAATCGGATAACTAATAAGGAAGTTATGAGTTTTTTAAATGGTATGAAAAACTATGGAACAATTTAATTCACTACACAAATTTCCAATTAGGATATCACTTTGTGACGTCATTGCCTCACTATTCATTAATTGCTTTATATATTGTTATCCCATTCATATCCCTTTTTATCCCCAAGAACTTGATTCTCCCAAGCCTTTGGCCAGGTTACATAATTCGTATCTTATTGCATGCATGACATTTCACAAAATCTTTTATGAACTTTGAAAAATTGATACTAATTTCTGAATATTGTATATTCATAATCTTTCGTTTTGATATAAATAGTTTATCAAAATTCACATTTGTTTAATGATTTAATGACAGGACAAAAAATTACTGCATATTAATGCATCCTCACAAAAACATATTATTATCAATATAACTTGGATGCTGATGTTAGGAAATAAAATTCTTAGGGGGGAATAGAAAATGTATATTATTATCAATATAAACAAAAACATTAGTGGACGGAGAGTCAATGACGGCGCAGACTCATAAGTGAGTTGCCAATTGTCTTATGATTTTCAAAGGTTTTCATGTCATTACAAATTCATAATTTTGTTATTAATTATCGGATTTTTCTCAAACTTTTTTGATTGGTTCTTCTGATTGTTTTGCTTCTATTGAAAGTAAGTTATTATCGGAATGGACTTGCTCTTTCATTTGAATACAGTGTTGCAAGTCCGACCTAACCTTCAAAGGTGTTTACTATTAAAATATATTTATCCAGGATAAAACACATGATCAGCAAAGATGTTGTTCATCATGGTCTTGATTAAGACTTGTTAAATCTGTCGCTTCTCTCCCATTAATTGCTTATCCTCAGGCGTTTCACAGTCTTACGTGCGGTTCACACGAGACACCAATCTAAATGCGCTATTACCTGCGCTTATGAAATCTATAAATGCATTTACCCGATACAGTTTTTGATTAAACACAACGGCCCAAATTCACAAAGGAGGTTTGTCGACGAACCCAGGTTTATGTGCGTCATATGACGCACATAACACGTCAAAACGCGTCATATGACGCAAATAAACCTAGGTTTGTCGACAAACTTCATTTTTGAATTCGGGCCATTGTGTGCTTGGTTCATTATGCAATCATTTTGTACAATAGCACTAGCTGTCACGTGGTGCGTCAAAGACCGTGCTAATCATTGACGAAGTCCTACGCCAGGGGAATGACGCTTCGTGCGCAACGGACTTGAGACGCAACCACACATTGTAAGTCAGGCTCTTAACAGACGATTGCAATACATTCGAAAACACTTGTTCATGAAAGTAAACTGCCATCAGCTGCTATCAGCATCTTTGATGTTTGGTTCTCACCGCGGTCAGATCAGCCTCGTATGCAACGGACTTGAGATGCATCCACACATGGTGAGTCAGGCTCTGAAAAGACGTTTGCAATCCATACGAAAGCGCTTGTTCATGGAAGTAAACACAAAATAGTTAATAATGTGATTGATGCCTGGCAGACTCTTGCCGATATAAACAAGAGTATCAGCAGCGACAGAACCCTCAATGATCACCAGTATGCTGTCACGAAGATGGAAAAAGACAATGGGTGGTAACCATGAAGCAAGGAGTATGGTTGTCACTGCCATCAACATCTTTGTCGTTCTGTTCTCGCCGCGGTCAGATAGTTTTGGTCGCGGACAAGTGGGTCCGACAGTAACCGCTTTAGGTTGGGGATGTGACCGATGATCAATTGTATTCGAAATCGAAAAGGTAGCTGATGTGTTTCCGTTGTTAACAACCAGGAGATTCGGTTGGTTTCGGCTGCTCGTGGTTCCTTCGTTCGTGTTGTCTTTACGTTTGTCCAACGTTTCACTATTAACTGATTGTACACGACTGCTATCCCGAGGCGCAATTGGTAGTTGTAGCTCTGTACTCTGCACGGTTAGAGCTTCCGTCGATAGTCTAGACTTGTGCATTTGGTTTGACACCCCTCCTACAAGCTGTGCATGGATCTTGACCTGCTTTTTGATAGTCCGGTATATTTTTCCATACATAACAACACTTGTCACCAAAGCGAATACAAAACCCGATGTCTTCAGCCATGCCTCGAGGGTATCTAAGAAATCTTGGGTATCCACAACGAGACACGTCAATTCACCAGGCCTTGATTCATATGCATCCACATAGATGAGCTTTGTGCATGTGAGTGAGCTTCCTAAAATCCAGCAAATAACTGCTAGACACAGCGCTTGTTTATTCGATGCGCGCTTCCCATATGGGCGGCAAACGAAGAAGAAGCGGTCGAAGGCGATCGCTGCGGTTAGAAATAACGACGTGAAGGCGAGTGAGTTGTTGCCGAAAAGGGAGATGCGGCAGATAGCCTTGATGGTGAAGCGGTCAGAGACTGACTTGAGGATATTGATCGGTGCGAGAAGGGATGCGACGAGGTCGATGGTGCCCTGGGCGGTGATCAGGATGTCCGTACTGATCTTCCGTTTCTTCCTTGAATAAACCACGATGATGAGCACGTTGCCGGGAATACCAAAGATGAACTGAAGACTATAAAATATTACCGCATAAATGCTTACTGGGTATGGCAGATTCATTGTTCAAGATTTAGTGAACAGAGGAATGGCTATTCCAAAATATGATGACAGTAATTGTTCATCGAACGTTTATGTTAAAGTATATCAGAGAGATCGTTTAAAAGAAAGCACATCCGATTACTTCCTATCAGTTGAAGGGAAGCAACAGACAATGACACGACATTATATGCTGGAAACTGTGAGGATGCCTTCGGAACGCCTACCAACGATCCCTTGACGATAAGTTACATTATTACAGGCCGTGATAAATGCGTATGTCCCATGCATAAGTTTTACTATTAGTTTTGCTGTCATCTGAACCGTGGAGCATTGCTTGATCAATTGAAGATGACTTTCATGATGTTTCTTACACAATCATTGATTAAGACGAGTGAACGAACTCAAGGAAAGACACAACTTGATGAATTATGATCCACAGGTCATTCAGGAGATAAAGAATACATCAGTTTGTTCAGTACTATATTTTGATCACATCTACTTGTATCGTCTCATAGTGGTTCAAACTTGTTTACGGATGGTGAATACGTAAATATCAATAGCTGATGAACACATTACATGATTCAATTATAAGAAGAAAGTGTGTTCTTTCGATGAATAATATTCGATATATATAATATTAATTCTGTCAAGCTTTGTCACGGTTTGCTAACAAATGAGAATGTGAGAAGACACTTTTGCGCCGTCGGGTGAATATTTCCTGATGGTCCGCTCCTCATCCCATCGTTTTTTAATCTTGTATTCTCATTTTCAAGTGAGATCAAATTGGTAGTAGTCAAGGTAAGCATGTCAGGTATTCGTTTCTTTATGAATACCAATGTGTCGATACGATGGTGGAATATCTATTCGCTTTCCTTTTAAAGTTTGACCAGGGTTGTATTGATCAAGAATAACACAAGTGATGGAGGAAAAGTTGTTATTAAAACCCAACTTCCAATAATAAAGAGATTTGAAAGTGATGTCGTATACAAGTTTGCGATTAGAAATGATGGGGGAAATGTTTACGAAGTTCGAACAGGTGTTAGTAGAAAAAAATGTTAATATGTTAAACCTTCACAATTTTCCGGGGGATAAACATCGTCATGTTATAAAGTAGTATTTACAACTACGTCGCTAATTCATGTCACGCATATAATTTCGAATCCGCAATATAGGCAGGAACAGTTCATCATGACGAATAACCAGAACATCAACGAAGCGTCACAAAAATCATCAAGGGAAACACGAAGAAAATTGTTTCAGATAATGAAATATTTATCTGCCATCTGATGGACAATCGACTGGTCTGGAGAGTGTAAAACGATTGTAGGAAATAAATCAAATCAAATCAAATGACGATTCAAAGAAAATGTTTTCAAAGTCCAATCAATTTCTCGAGACCTCTTCTCTAGACGTTTTCAAGTTGAAAGACTGGAGACGGAAGAGGCATAGTTCACCAGCCTCCATCACCTCACTCAAGTATGTAGCAGCGAAGCGAATGATGAGCGCTTTTATCAAGACGACGCAATCCTCGATACCCCAGTCACACAAAAGAGACCGAAACGACACATCAAACAGATCATTACACTCCCCAAGTAGAAGAGTAACGATACTAATACCAGACCGAACAGAAAATGGCATTACTCCGAATGGCCATATCGATCAGTTTAATATCGGTGAGGGGATGGTGTGACTGTGGTCTAAGTGGAGTTTGGTCGCATTGATGCTTGTTGGAGATAGATGAGCTCGTGATCACGACCATTTGAATATTCGCAGTGAAAGGTCTCGTTTTTATCGTTCATTTTTCACGGAAACTTGAATTTTATTTTTTATTTTATAAAGCGGCTCTTCGTGATTTATGGTAGTATGTTTTTAACACATTTTTAGAACGAATCTACTGTTTATATCCGTAATTTCTATCGGGGGCATATCCTCATATTGCAGAGATGAATTATCCTACATAAAGGAAGTATATGACATTTCATTTACATTGCTGAATATTTCCGTAATGAATGGAATTACATTTTAATCTAGTGTATATGGATGAGGAATATCACATAAATTTCCGTTTCTTTGGCTAACTGTTCATTTACGTTAACATAATAGATACGATATAGGAAATTATGCCAGTTATAATTGTCCTACGTGTTTTAGAGCTCAAAGCGCTATCTGTCCGTTTGTAAAACTTGTAAAATTCACGTTTCATCAAGATCTTATATATGGAAGATAGCATGCTAGTCTTTAGAGATAACATATGGCTTTCATCTTAGTTAATTTCCATCGACATAACGTCATTTTTGTCAGCGGACGGTTGTATACTTCAAGAAGAGACATTTCACATTTAATATAAAACCACGAATGAGAATCTCTGCTTATAACAGGTCGAATTTAACTCACACCTCACTTCTTTCTGATACAATATCTACTTTCCAAGGGACTTGGTTACATCTGAGATTTGAGAACAGATGGAACTTGAAAGGGACCGACAGAGGTAATGAGAAAACAAAAATAATCATGTAATCATGTATAAAATTGTATACAAGATAATAGGGGAAGGGTGTCAAGCGAGGGGACGTATTTAAATTAACAAAGAATATATCGAGGTTTGTGAATAAAATGTACATTGGAACAAAACAAAATAACTTTTTGAAGAGAATTATAAAGAGAAAGAAATAGAATATTCGAAGGAGATATATCCTTAATCAAGAGCAAGCATTTGAAGAGAATGAGGCGGACAAGTCCGTGTGGGTATGTAGGTGGGTGTGGGGGAGTGTGTGTGTGTGAGTGCGCGCGCGCGTGTGTGTGTGTGTTTGGCTATGTGCGTGTGTGCTCGCGTGTGTGTCAATCCATCTAGAAAAGGAATGCTAGTGTTTGCAAAACCTAGCTTGTGGATCCATACTCATGAAATAAATATATTCCATCCCACACATAGCTCCCTACCCTACACCCTCCTTTTCGCACACGGACATACACCCACGTACATCCATAAACTAAATCAAAAAAACTTACAACTTGAGTATCAAAAGCACTTGATAAAGCTGCAAGGATGCAAAATGCACCAAAAAGCTTTTAATGAATGTTGTGTTTGTACTGTTGCATGGAATGTAACATGTAAATGTTGAACATGCAATGCATACGCTGTGAAATTCGTGCATGTTATCATCATTCCTAGAGAAGCTTCATCTTGTGAATGAATGAATATTGATTGAGGACACGGTTAGCATGTTGACAAAACGTAGAAACATGTTACTCAACCGCTGTTTCAATTTGTCTTTCTTAGACAATCAATAGGCCGCGACAAGAATGATAGCTGGAAAGAAGAACGATTATGTTAATGGAAGAAAGCTTCATCGATGATCAAGAAAGATAATAAATCGATTATTGAGGAGGGACAGTAAAGGGGACTGATACCTTCTTGAAAACAGAATGTGAAACAAATAATATCAGTATTCATAATACGTACGAGCAAAGAAGGAGATAGAGAGGGTGAGATAAGAATAGCATGAGAGTAGATCATATTCAAGTGGCATATTAGTGGTGGATCAAGGGGCACAGGGGACACGGCCTTGTCCCCCGCCCCCTCCCCTGCCCAAAAAACTCTTGTATTTGCTTGTTTGTTAGAATACTTGTTATGTAAATCTGAACGGCACTACCAAACAAAGATGATTTTATTTTCTTTTAAAGATGTGTCACAGAATTTTAGGGTTTTCGTACCCATGGCGGTTCCTACCCCCCCCCCCCCCCCCCCCCCCTCCCGGCCCGCCCCCGCCATAGAATCCTGGATCTGCCACTGCCTAGTCAGGTTTTCATAGATAATCACTATCGGTAGAATTATAATATGAATATTCATGAGCCTGTGTTATTATGGTTATCGGATTGTGCATGCTTAGTTTAAATAAATGACGTTAGACCAGTTCAAAGATAATTATAATAAATATCCCTTGTTTAAATTACAAGATGTCAAATACAATGAGTTACCTCCTTATCAATTTCTATGCTTAACTTCTCTTAATACAGAGGTAGCCCCATATTAGTAGAAATACCACCAAAATACAGTTATGTTTTCCTAAACACACACTTAGTGATATCAATTTCCAAAACTTTACAGGGTATCAAACCCTGGATCCGCATTTAAAGAGTTAGTTGAGTTTTGTTACAGGGGGCGCTGCACAAAATAATTTGGGCGAGATAATGAAAAAGTGAGTGTCAAATTAGAGAGAATACACACTTTAAATTACAAAATCATCTTTGTTGGATCAAAATCGGTTCGGAGACGGCTAATTATCTTCATAGCAATTGTAGGTTCTAAAAGGGCAAAAGAAATATCATTAATAATAATAAGAGCAATAACCATGCACTTTGAAAATTTGGGTGTGATTTTTTCCCTTTACTCATAATTCAGTCCAGTGTGATTCTGAAAGACCAACTGTTACACCTTCTACCACGCCGAGTTATCTTATCTCTCAATCTAAATGTTCCTGCTTTGTGTGATAGCCCAATGGCCTCTCTCTATTAATGTGACTGATGACGCCTTAACATTTCTCTCTACTTTTTAAATTGTGTAGCTGTACTTTACCGACTTGGAATCTGGCGTTTTAAGCCCCATTGCACTAATTAAGCCAGGAGGGATTAGACCACCGTGCATGGTTACTGGCAGGTAGTTATCTCATCAAATCAAGTCTCAATTAACACGGGGGACTAATGGTCACCGATTAGGCATTGTTTGCTATAAAGAGGGTGCAAGTAGCTATAAGTAGTGCAAAGGCGCTTTAACATATTCAGGAGCTATATTCGAAATATCAATAAAAGGTATTTACGAAAAAATATTTGCAAGTGGTTTTATTCCTTGCATCACACGTATACAGCGACGTTGTTTGCTCCAAGTTTTCCAGATTTATTTCTTACCACCATGTGCCCTGTTGTTGTTGTCCCGGATGGTGTCTTTTAGCTTTATTTTCACGAAATAGCTGGATGTTTCTGACTTCCACTGAGTCCTTGTTTGGCGTTCAACAATAAGGGATAGAGCAACGTCGATCTGGCGCTGCTCAGTGGCTGCCGGGCTCACGATCAATTGGGCAAAAAGAATTTCCGTTTCGGTTTAATAAAATTTGGAGTGGACTATTAGGCTATTATTATTATTATTATTCTTTGATTGACTTTCTTTTCTTATTTTAGTCTATATCACTATGAATGTGTGTAGTTATCTTTATAATAATCCTATTCATATTCATCTCCATCATTGGTAGTAAGATTCTCTTGAACCGAATTATTGTATTAAAAAAATGATGATTATGAATGCAACAACAGGGTCTATACCCTAACCCTCTATCTACAACATGGTATATACCCTAACCCTTCACTTGCAGTTACCTATATTTAAGAAATGCAATTAAAAAAAAGAATTATTTAAGTAAGAAAAGGAAAATTCTTTGGTTTAATCAATGTTTTAGTTTTTAAAGAAAGAATGAAATAATGCAATAATTTAAGAGCATTATTATGTTTATCCTGGGAAAAGACAATAAAATGAAAGAAATTCCACTTTTACCTGATATATACTATCTCTAGTTAAAATGTGCACAAAAAGGTTATTGTCTTACTATTAAAAAGAGGATAGAGTTGCGTTCGGGATTCGATTCCTGTATCACTTGATCCACGGTACACTGACCACGAAACCTTTTATGATTTAACCTTTCCTTTGCCACAAGTGCATTTGCACGGTCGTTCATTTGCTATGCGTGCTGATTTGCACAAAACCGATGGAGAACAATAGACTGAAGCTTTGCTTTGTTGAATACTAAAGCTTAACAACAAATGGTGTTGATTTATGTGACAACCCTTCTAACACCTGCAAGGATTTTTTTCACACTGAATTTGTTTTACATAATCTTGAATCCCTTGGTATATCTGTCCCATGAAAAATGTATTGAGGCACAGGGATATCATTTCCATGGCACATAAAGAGTTCTGGTTCTGGTTCTGGATTATACTCCGACAAAGCGGGATCCCGCATCGCGTCAGAGGGTGTTAAGACACAGGTAGCCGCCCTCTCCCGTCACTATACTGCAGGCTATAGGAAAAGAAGTTAATGAAATGTTTCAAGTAACACCGTATAATCATGCGTTTGGATCGCAATATGCTCAATTAATAGGCAATTATCGTTACACATTTTCTGACAGACCATAGCTCTTTACATCCCTCCCAATTAATCAATTTAGTTAATATGACATTATATTCGTGAAATTTGTAATAATTTGAATGTGTGTGAAAGAGATAAAGAGAAAGAAAGAGAACCAAATGTGGCATAATTATATTTGCACGATATGAGCCAATTGCTCCGAAAGAACGATTTCTGAACACTGCGGGGAAAAACGTCCTTCTAAAAAATAAAAGTGTTGGAGACAAATGTTATGTAGGTAGCATACGAAATCGACTCCAGACCAACGACAGACCGTACAAACTTGACATTACCCTCCAAATGTCAGTCGGTTTGAAGTTGAGATGGAGTCAGATTGGTTGTATGTCCCATTTTAGAAACGGTTGGATCTATGCACACGATACTCTTCAATGCACGCGATACTTTATGATAAGGAGAGGCGTTATTTTGTTAAGCAAATAAGCGATCAAGAGCCCATTTTGTTTATAACCCTTTTAGTTCATTGTCTCGCTTATTATCACTTCAAACCCGGTGTTGACATTGAGAGGTACCGGCAGCTTCTAGAAAACGGATTGAATGCCTCCTAGACAAAGAAGAGAGACACATTAAGTGGACTTGACTTGATCACATTTCCTTCTTGATTTTAGGCTAAAGGGATCCGGTAACTTTGTCTCAGATTCTGAAACAAAATCCTGGATTTAGCTCATGCTGCAATGATATTTATGAACCATTAGGTCAGTCAGGAACCCATGACTTTTACAAGCCGATCGCCTGTCTGATTATCAAGATATTTATAAATGGAAATCGAAACCAAATTTTGCGTTTTCCTAACGGTTTTCATAACACTACAGTCTATTGGGGAAAACGAGTATGGTAAAACCGGTCACTCAAAGATTTTTACTTTTTTGAGGCACTTCTTTATCATTTTTATTTTTTAAGGGTTTCATTATTCCACCATATCACACACAACTGATAACACTCAGGGTCGTGCATCTTAGATTTAACATTGTTAAACGATGCCTTTAAGCCCTATTAACTCTAAAGTCTCTTCAAAATACTTCTTCTCATTTTGAATGTATAATAATAATAATGATACTCCTTAGTGATCGGAGCGCTAAAATCAAACAGTACCATAGCGCTTAAAAATTAGAGAAAATTAGTGAAAAGGAGACATGAAATACATAAACTTTCAAAAACGGTAAATCGCATTAAGTTAGTGAGGGAAGAAGTATGTTTTAAGGGACCTTTTTTAAAGACAAGACAGGTTAATTCTCTGATGGAAATTGAGATATTTTCCTTGTTTTCGTAGCAGCCACTGTTACTCGTTTGTTCAGTCCTCCCTACCTACCTGACCTCTGAACCAACAGCCAGCCATCCCGGTACTCCCACCCTGCTCCCATCGCTCCTCTTAAAGGCATTATCAAACAATGCTAAATCTGAGATGCGTAGCCCTATACGTGTTATCAGCGTCTGCGATATGGTGTAATATTGAAACCCAAAAAAGGGGCGCTTTAAAATGATCATGTAGTGCCTTAAAAAGTAACAAATCTTTGAGTGACTATTTTTACCACACTCATTTCCCCCAAAAAGACTGTAGTGTTATAAAAAAAAACGTTAGGCAAACGGTTTGTGAAATTTCGAATTCTAATCATACATAATTATATTGATAATCAGACGGGCGATCGGCTTGTAAACGTCATGGGATTCCTGACTGACCTAAAGGCGTATACTTATGATTGCAGTGTGAGCTAAATCCAGGATTTTGTTTAGAATCTGAGACAAAGATACCCGATACACATCTTACTCAACTTCCTATTCTCCTAAGGCGCTTTCCACACTTGGTGATACAACTTCCTCAACTCAATTTAATTCGATTTATTAATTCATTTGTCATCATATAGAAACGATATGAAGAGGCTAAGAATAACATCAATAGAGACGAAGAAAAAGGAAGATACAAAAAAGTGGCGTACTTTAAAAGATGTAGCTGCCCTCAAAACTCGACTATTTAGTCGATGCACTATCTAAATACATTTATTTATTATTAGTAGCAGCAGCCGCAGTAGCTGCATGAGTAGTAGTAGAAGTAGTAGTAGTAGTAGTAGTAGTAGTAGTAGAAGTAATATCATTAGTAGAAGTAGTATTTCATTAAATGTCATTATCATTTATCATTATTCTACTATTTATAATATTGTTTTTGTCATCATCGTCATCATCATCATCATTTGGTCAATAAGTAAGCACCGACATAAGATATATAGGAAGTGTAGCCTATATACGTTTAGAGATGTTATCTTATTTGTCCAAATATAGGCGCCGACCTGTTAAGAGGATAGGGACTGAGTTCATTCTTTTATTTGCGTCAGTGGGGTCTTTCTACAATCGGCACCGATCGTCATAATCCGTTAGGGCTTTTTTTATGTACGGCGCCGTCACCCGCCGACTTTTTTTTTTTTTTTTTTTTTTTTTTTTTTTTTTGTACTCGCAATTGAACTCCAACTGCGAGCAACAAAGACTTGTCCGTATTCGTATTATTATTACTATTACTATTATCATTATTATTAATTTGTTATTATTATTATTAGGGCCTATGATTATTATAATTATCATCATAATTTTTCTCACTATTGTAGATAGTGTTATGTTTTATTGATTAACATTAATTCGATTTGAATTGTATATTGTACAGTGTTAAATTGACAAATTCAAAGCGATTGTAAACTTCTCTAATACCCCCAACGTGGGTGACATGGGAATAAATTGTCATTGTCATTGTCACTGAGCTCTGATATAAAAGAAATGTGAAACGTATTACACTCAACGTCATCATGAAGAAAAAAACACTAACGAGCATGTAGAATGTGCTGATACATGACCCTGGGGCCGGGGGCGCCGTGATGGGCTGCTCAAGGTGCTGTAGAGGAACTCTATCCCAAGTCTGAAGTATAGCAACACCCATACATAATTATGATTGGTGTTCTTCTTCTTCTTCTTCTTCTTCTTCTTCTTCCTCTTCTTCATCTTCATCTTCCTTTCTTTCTTGTATTTTCTCTTCTCTTCTTATTTGTTTTGCTTGTTTACTTTCTTTCATTTCATTCTTATATTTTCATTTCCAGGCATTGAAACAAGAACAAAACCAAAAACATGCAACGAAAAGGAAGTATGCTTGCTTGTTCTCATGATATTTGGAGTAACGAGGCACAGCTCTGAACCTCCGATACAAATAAAATGTTGATCCCAGGTCAGCCAGTTGACTATACTAATACTATCGACCCAGAAAATAAACCTTTTCATAAAACTGTCGAGGTTCTGTCATAAGAGGTACCTGCTACAACTATCAACCTTGGTAACTGAATTACTACAGACACACTTGAAATTACAATGATAATTAAAAAGAAGATCTACTAGAGGCAAGTAAAGTATACTAGAGTTGATTATATTACCTCCAAGGTTAACACCATGGCCTTGGATGTCTGGATCCATCGGATCTGCTTGTGGCCAATCCGACGTAAGCATTTTAGTAGCTTGTAACAATTATCCTATCTTCTTATTGATAACAATTTTTTTCATGAAACGTGGCCTAAGCTTTTGGTCCAAACATTTGTATTGGTCCGTGCTCATAAGACATGAGCGTGACATTGATATTAGCCCCGCCTACTACAGTTTATTCTAGGTGTGATATTTTCCCGCGCTGATTTGATTGGTCCGTAATGAAGTGATATGGGCGTAACCATAATGATTCCCAAAACGTGTGCTAAAATTAAGATATATTAAATTGGTGCTCATCCTTTGCTCATCATTCATTGGTGTACTCACCCAAGTTTGCTGATTACACGGTAAGATTGCTCTAAACTGATATCGCCTACTTCGTTTTTCGAAAGATCTAAATTCGCAGACGAGTATTTAGAAATGTTTCAACGATCAATATAGACCAGCTCTGCCCATCACTTTGCTGTAAATTTAATCACGTTTTGGTCTCAGTGAAATGATTTTTAGCGCGATTTGTCCAATATGTTGGAAATGTTTGTTAGCTCATCTCTGAGTTTGAAAGTTTATTAATTTCAGCCAGAATACATTTCAACGGCAAGAGTTTTGGTCAATAAATTTCAAACAAAATTAAAATGTAAGCTGATTCGCAAATTTCCTATTAGAAGACTGCGCTTGCTTGTACTTCCTTTTCATTTCATTTCGATTTTTCTCTACTCTACGTTAGGTACTTTGAGAACATGTTGTTGTTGGTGTTTTTTATGCGTTGTTTTCATTTCTGCACGAACTACACCAACTCCTTCCTTTGTCTTTGTTAGGTAGATCATCTAGTCGCCTACCAGAATAGCAACATGTTTGTTGGAAAGACTGTTCCCAACCTCCTCAAGGTCGTGTTGGTGATACACGCTGTGCTTCGATGCTCTGCCCAGATTGGTAACACGTTTAATGATAACGATAGTAATAATTAATATTTTCATAGCACTTACAACCGCCAAGCAAGGTATTCAAGGCGCTCCAATATTACTTTACAGTATAGCAAGGCTACCGATTTTGTTTCCAATTATAAACGTTGGGCTTTATGGGCAGATGGGATCGTAGTATTATTATCGGTCTTTGTCATCTTCTCTTGTGTATACATGGTAACACGAATGGGATGTATCATGACGTAGATAAAATAAATAAAATGTAAAATAAATTCGAAATAAAGTTATAAAGGTTGAATGAGAGAGCATATCAGGTGAGTTTGGGGGATTTACCTAAGACATTACTATCGACAAACTTGGAACGATATTAGGCGAAATTCCAGTCAGGCGCTGAAGGGGTTCAAATAGATTCTATGGATGCAGTGACCACAAGATGGCATTGCAATTTTAAGGAAAATGCTTTTGATCTTTTCCTCGGTACCATTTTTCATCCCAATGATGATTTCACTAAGTCCGTATAATCCATGATCACTTCTAAGTTTCTATTACCCCCATCCTCAGATTGGCCTATTGGTACGTACGGACTCCCGAAGCCAAACTCTGGATGTCCTACTGAGTGGAGTGACGGGTACAGATACCATGATACCGAAGACGACCACCCAGGCAACCAATGGAGCGATCCTCTAGATCTAGATGGCACTTGGGGCCAGGCCAACATGGAGTATAACTTCTGTATGAAAACCCAAAGTAGCTTAGACGGAGAAGCCTGGCCAGCGGGAAGCTATTGCATCTATAAAAAGGGCGATTGCCCATCAGGTAAATATGGCCAAGAACCGATCCTAGAAACTTGTTTTAAAAAAAGTGGAAAATGTTCTTCAACGTTTCTGACAAAGAGGTCATCAGATATTTTCGGTGCCTTTTTAATCTTGAAATGTCCAATTTGTCAGAACATTAACATAAAAATATACAAAATATGTGTTACATATGTTTTTAGAAAATAAACAATAATACTGTTGTACGCATTTATAACTTTCACTTCAAAAGAGACAGTTAGATGCTGCTTGTAAGTATCGGCTTGCATGGTGATGTAGATATACTGTAGGCTTGCGGGTGCACCATGTGAGAGAGAGGGAGGATTGAGAAGTCCTGAAAAGGACTCTCGGTTATCTTTCTTGAGGATGTGTAGTCCTGAAAAGGACTGTTGGTTATCTTTCTTAGCATATAGTTCTAAGAAGAACTGTAGCGCTTTGAGAGGACGAGTGGCGGGAGTGGCTCGACGTTTTGAACAGGTTGACTCTCCGTCGTCAGGTTTTCTTCATGAGGAAAGTGTTCTGGTTCTCGTGACAGACTGGGATTGATCCACTATAGACTGGATGTATGATATCAGATACAATTTTCTGAAAAATTAGCCAGGAGATTCCTAAATTTGACGTGGCATTCAGGGTTGGTATGTTCAGGGACCAAGGTGTCACATCTCCTCTAGCATTGCACAAAAGTAAGATAGTGGTTCTTTAGAAGAAAAAAATAGTTGCTTATAATTATTACAAGCAAGAGAGTATTAGATTTGAGACATATATGGTGGTTCTATTTAACATAATATCAAGACCATGGCCTGAGAAAGGAAATGGCGACCAAGTTTTGAATTTTCTCCCCCGTTTTTACTTGCAGTGTAAATGCAGCTATAGATGTACTTTATTCTTTTTCCCCAGGAGTAGAAGTTGATACATGTCGCCTCACAGATTAAAACCTGACTGTAAGCTAACTGTGAATGCTACATCTTTACAAAATCAATAAAAGTCAAAGTAATCTTAAAACATATCATTTTCGTAGTGAATCAGGAAATTAAGTACCTAAACATCTTGCCGTTTTCTTGAATGTAATGTACATTTATTTCCCCTCTCAGGATTCCAGTCTGGCTCCATACGCTGGGATGACGAAGATAGCGCCAATGGTAACAGAGAAGGCGGTACCTTACCAGACGGGACCTATGACCATAACACAATAATCTTCTTCTGCTGCAGAAATGATGACGTGACCAGCCAAGCTATCTCCCTACCAAGAGCCGATCGTTTCATGTTGCTCTCACGCTTCGATAGTTGTCAGCAGGTGGGTTATAATATTCTGATAATAATAATAATAATATTCAGCTTTTACATAGCGCTTAATACATCTCGGACGTCTCTTTACTATTACCCTGGTCATTGGATTCAGTGCTTTCCCGCACAAAGTGTGTGCACAACCTCCACTCCTTGGGTAACATTCCAGCCAGGCGTTTCTTGACGCTCAAAAACTGTTTGACCAACAATGATGGTCGCATTCTACCGGGTACCCATTTTAAGAACTGTGTGGGGAGTAGCAAGTGTAGGTTAAAGTCATGCAAATAAGGATGATGTTTGAATGTGAATCGCTTTACCTCGTGTTGTGTTCTGGGAATAAGCATTATTATCATTAATTATTATTCAATAATTGGCGCCACAAATTAAACTAGATCACAGTAACCCTCGGGTCTCTGATCCCGGTAAAACAGTTCAGGGGGTGCAGGTGGACCACTACACTGGTATTTCCCTTACAATGTGGTTCAGGATGCGATTGTAAATGTTGATCTGATTGTATTCAATAAGGAGTATGTGCTTTCTGAGGAAGCAAGCAGTGAAGACCAAATGACTGAATTATATATTCTAGGTGCGGGGAATGACTGTAACGAAGGAATGGTTCCGATGGGACAACGAGGATAGCAATAATGGAGACAGTCAAACTGATGTGCACCCCTATGAAGGTATACAGAGTAGTGGTGCCAATGTCAAACTTAATTTCTGCTTCTACGCACCTGACATAAGTCAATCCTGGCCTGATGGTACCTACGGACTTCCCAAACCGTTGGCTGGCTGTCCTAGCGGCTGGGAAGAAGGATACAGATACCACGACACCGAGGACAGCCACTCAAACAACCAATGGAGTGATCCAATCCATCTTGCTGGTACATGGGGCTTTAACAACATGCGAAACGAATTCTGCATGAAGACCGTTGCTGACTTCGCTGGCCCATCCGGCGCACACTGGCCACAAGGAAACTACTGTATCTACAGATGGGACGGATCATGTCCATCCGGTAATTCGAAGATTTTCTGCACATGTATTAATTTAAGGATACTGTTGGTGTAATAATAACTAAACTTCTTTGGAAGCGCAGAGAGACGCTTTATCATAAGTGATATGCGCTATACAGAAACGGTTTATCATTATCTTGATCATAATCATTAATAGTATTAGTATTAATATTATTAGTATTATTGTTATTATTATTATCATTATTATTGTTTTGTTTTTGTTGATGTTGTCGTTCTTGTTTTTGTCTTATATTATCGTTATTGTTATAATCATCATTATTGTTTCTTGATCTTCTTTTGATTTGGCTCATCTCTCAGGCTTTGTAACCGACCAGGATACGTATATCTACTGGGATGATGAGGATAATTCCAATGCCAACAGTTTTGGGGGTGTGTTACCAGACGGCGTGTATAACGGGAACACCAGGATGCAGTTCTGCTGCCGTGAGGATGGCGTCACTTCGCTCGGAATGTCTCTTCCTACAGATAATACCTTCTACCTGTTTGCCAGCTCTACTACATGCCAAGAGGTTGGTGCTATTACTATGATGATGAGGATGATGATGATGATGATGATAATGATGCTGATGATGATGATGATGATGATGATGATAATAACAGTAATGATAATAATAACAATGATAAAATAATGATGAAACTACATTTGTGTTGCGTGCATATCCATCAAGGGAGAAGGTCGAAATGCTTACAAAGTACTAATATAATACGCTGGTTTCATCCCAGCTTCGCTAAGGCGCCCAAATCATTCAAGGAATGAATTCCACAGTCCGGTGACTTATCAATTATAGATATAACAACTTCCAAAACCTGTTAACTGATATTTTTTTGGTAACCTGACAATTTGTTATTCTTCTGTCGGTTCATACTTTTTCATGTTGTATATACTTATGTTTTCGTACGTTATAGAAATTCTACAAATTCATCATTATTTTCCTCTTCTTCCTTCTCCTCTTTTTCTTCTTCTCCTTCTTCTTTTTCTTCTTGTACTTAATATCATTTCTATCATCAGTTTAATGTTGTTATTATTATCTTTAATAAGTAGTTCTTTTAATTTTCTTATCTGTCTGTAAATATTACTATTTTAATTTATTAATTGTATACATGTCTGTAAGGGACCCCACTGGAAATAAGCTCTCGAGCTTTCGTGGGTTATCCTGTTCAAGCTGACTTATTTTTGATCTGTTATTATTGTATATTGTTGTATGTTGGAAGCTTGTCGAATAAAAATCAATCAATCAATCAATCAATCAATTTTATTATTTCTTTGAAATTATACGTGGCATAGGAGTTAGGTTTTCACATTGTAAGGTATTTGAAGGATTATTTGAAGTATGATTCGTGAAATTTCTGTGAATACCCTTCCAAAACAATACTCTGGATATAATTGTGTTTTCATTTTTAATGCCAAGCCTTCTTAATCTGTATATTCGTAATCATCTCTAAGAGGTATAAGCTACGAACCTGTCAGAAATGTGAAGTCCTTGCATTAAGAAATATATATATATATATATAATTATCCAATTAATTAATTGATAATTGTAATCAGTACAAGGTAACCTTTTCTTGCAGCCTCCCTTCTTTTTTTGCTTTTTTCCTCCTCTTCTCTTATTTCCTGAGAGAGTTAAGATATTTTCCAAAGGTATTTATTTTAAAGAATATTGCAATTATGCAGTGCTGAAATTACGAGAACCACTTAACATTGAATTTTAACAAAGACAATGCTGTACTCGTGAGTCATAAATAACAGAACCTCAAAATGTGTGCAGAAATCAAAGCAGAGGAATATGCTTAACTGCCGGGAGTTGGAGCCCTATTAGTAGATAATATTTATAATATTGTATAAAAGCATAATGCCTGTCACGTGACGTATTATGACCAATGACATGGCTTACATCCTGAAAGATACTTCATCACTCTGTTCACATTTACCACACCAGGTTGCCGGCATGACAGTGACACCTGAATGGTTCCGATGGGACAACGAGGATAGCAGTAATGCAGACAGTCAATCTGAGGAGCACCCCTGTGAAGGAATAGAGAGTAGTGGTGAGAATGTCAGACTCACCCTCTGTTACTACGTACCACAGTAACCATCCTGCAGTCTTCTTGGAACGTGCGAACCTTTAGACCAAGTACAGTAACCATCCTGCAGTCTTCTTGGAACGTGCGAACCTTTAGGCCAAGTAAAATTTGATTCCTAGTTTCTCGTCCAGATTTTGAAAATAATGAGCTGGAGCCCGTTTCATCAAACTTTTTATCTTTAACAAATGCTTAATTTCTATGATTAATTTGCTCTCAGCCAATCAGGTGCCTTGATTTCAGTAGCTTATAACAGTAGCTTGTAACTTGTTTTATGAAACAGGGCCCAGGAGGGCTCTCCATTTTGTTTAATATTTTATAGTTTGGTGTATCAATTTTAATAATTTCAATTCATATTTTCTTTTATCTGATTTAATTTGATTCTACATGCAATCCAGAGGCTCACAACGAAATGCATTGCATTATTGAGTTTGGTTGCCTCGATGTCCAGATAATTTAAGAGCTTTTTATATATTCATTTTAGAAATAAAATTTAGAAGTGAGGCGGGCCGGAAAAAAGGGAAAGCAGCTGGGGTGAGAAACTAGGAAAAATATTTCTATTTGGTCTTTCCAATATGGCCGATTGAAAATGAATGAGATGAACGCTTTTTCTTCTTTTTTATATTCAATTATATTTAATCAACTTACGTACGGATTCATAATCTCAATGCTCGTTGTAAGATTGCTTAATTAATACCCTTAATTAGAGAGAAACGGTGATAAGTTCGTACAGACGATGTCAGTTCGTATCATGACATTAAATGTTCAATTTTACTTCTTAAAGAGGGTTTGATTCATAGAGCTTATAACTGGTGTATCAAACTAACTCTGTAGTATCATTAGGGGATTATTTGGCTTTCGTATAAAATCGTTAAAACATTGCTGTTTTGCTGTTAAGATGTTTGAATGCAACTTAATTCCTAAATGGTGTACTAGGTTTTGTAACTCTTTGTAATAATTTGTAAAGATTTTTTTTATGCTGGTGATCTTCTTTAGTTGAATTATGCGATAGTAACACACATGACACAGGGGCGCTTCACTATGTTAAAGATCCCACAGTCTTTATTCACAATCTGGATAGAAATATTGCGTATGGAAATAATGTTTGTCTGCGGCGTAATAATCGATATAGCTCAACCGCTCCATAGTTTAATAAAGTGATTTCCTTACTAAAACCTTGGACCATATTCTATCAATATAATGATCTAAAACATAATCACTACCCTTACCCTAAAAACTACATCTTCTAAATTCTTTGACGAAATGTACCCCAGAACTACTGTCGCAGAAGCATAATTATGTTGTATCACCATATAGTAGTATCAAACTGTATCAAAACGTTTTACAAGTGATATTTCCCCAGCACACATACGACAATGTCTGGCTTCGATACAGGATCTTTGATTTCATTTTCTAATCCATATCAAGTTAGTAATCATATTTGTGAAATACTTCTTTTAGGAACTGTGGGTGATTGGGTCAACCTGACTCATGTTACCATTGATTAAAAAATAAGGTGACCGGAAAGCTCATTGTTAACATTGTTTTTCTTCTGTTCGGCTTTGGTCAAAATAGATAATATTCATCCTACACGACTACTTCCAATTCTACTGATACTCCCAACACAACACAACTACTACTACTACTATTACTACTACTACTACTACTATTTCTTCTACTACTTCTACTCATACTACTACTACTACTACTACTACTATTACTACTACTACTATACTCCTACTATTTCTACTATTATTGCTACTAATATTTATACTACTAATATTAGTAGTAGTAGTAGTAGTAGTAGTAGTAGTACTACTACTACTACTGCTACTATAATTACTTCTACCATTACTACTACTACTACTATTACTACAACTACTACTAATACTAATACTTCTACTACTACTACTACTACTACTACTACCATTACTACTTCTTCCATTACTTCTACTACTATTACTACTACTAATATTTCTATTACAACCATTACTACTACTTCTGTTATTACTACTATTACTATTACTAATACTAATACTACTACTTGTAAATTTGGAAAGTATGTAGGAGAGATAATAAGGAATAAAGAAAGTCATGCCACGGGGAAAAGATTGACGCGGATGGAGATTCAGAGAGAGACAGTTAATTGAGACATGTGAATAAGAATACACCAGTTTACGGTTGTATCAGTGCGCATGCGCAGACAGTTGACCTCAGGTCATTGGCCCTGAAACAAAGCCAATGACCCGAGGTCAGTGGTATTTATGCGTAAATTAAGATTGCGCCCATGCAAATGATGATGTGCGCGCACAACGCAGCGCGTAGGCAGTGATGTCATCATAATTTGCATGGGTGCAATCTTAATTTACGCATAAATACATGACCTCATAGGTCATTGGCTTTGTTTAAAATGGCGCACACAACCGTAAACTGGTGTATTAGAATTTGAGATTTATATAGCGCACATATCTGCCTATAATGACATTCAAGTCCCCCCAAAAAAATCAAAAAAATTACAAGATGATACAATAGTGAGTAAAAACCGACTTAATGACAAGGATGGTAATAAACTATTCATGCAGATCTACTAAAATCAGATACATTAATCAGATTGATACAAAAACGAGGTACACTGTCACTGAGATCATTCCACAATTGATGTGATTGAAATATCATCAGGTTTTGTTCATGAGGATAGTTGTCAGGTTCTTGTGGAAGATTGAGATCGGTGCACTTGACTTGATGTATGAAGAAAGGAGGAGCGGGACGGCTGCGCAAAAAGAATTATCACCCCCACGATCTCTTTAGTCCAAACTTCTTGAAACTGGTGGACGTTCCCTGATCATCCCGGTCTGGTGCATCTTTTCGTCTCCATTACATCAGACAAGTAGCTGGGTGCCTGGTTGTTCCAGGGAAGGTATATTGTGTCGTGGTCTAGTGAATATGGCTGTGAATCACATAGTTCGCGGTTCAAGTCCCATCGCGTCACTTATGTAATTTGGTTAGACATTACCCCTGTATAATGTTGTTGCTTCATGATCCTTTAATTTGTTTGCAATGAAATATAGGTATATTTATATAATAGTAATGGTTTTATTAAAAATTCATTTGCAGCCAGATGGTTGAATTGCAGAACTTTGTACATTGTAAAAACATAAATACTAATACAAACATAAAACGTATTAAGACATATCACGCAGTGAATGAATTAAAAAATCAGTGTACACACATATATATATATATATATATACAAATTAATACAATTCATAAAATTCACTGAACATTCTATTCCACAATCATCATAGGGCTGGAGGGAAATATAGAAGAGAGGTAGGGAGGATAATAGTGCAGACAGCACGGGAGACCGAGGAAAAGTGTGAGATAGAGACAGACAGAGAGGGAGAGAAAGAGAGAAAGGGAGAGAGCGAGAGAGAACGAGAGACAAAGCGAGAGATAGATATATATATATATATATAAGATAATGCTGAGGATGAGAGTGTATATCAGACATATCGAAAATAAGGTAAAAAGTACAATTTCAACAGAGAGAATACTGGTTGTAAAAATTAATGAATTACATTTTACATTTTCATTTGTGAGTTATGGATAACATATATTGTATAGTTTATAAACAGCTGTTTGAAGTGTATAACACTGCATGAAATTGCTTTTCTCCCTACCATAATATTAGTTTATCGAAATCTTCTTAAATACAGGGTTCGAACCTGTAAAACACCAAGATGTTGATGTCTTGATAAAATATTAAATTCCTCTTCTCTGGAATATTGTATACTACATGCTGTTCTGAATTCATACATTAATGTAGATTAATTCCTCAGATATTAGATCAAGTTAATAAATGAAGAAGTGGTACATGAAGTTTATTTTAGTGAAATTGTTAAAACATAATTATGAACCGAATCTTTTTTAAATAGTTGCACACTGGCTTGAATTCATGGTGTATTATTTGGATGGAATTAGAACAACGTCTTTCCAAAAATGTCAGGTGTAAGACACTCAGATCAAAATATCGCTTTTAAGAAAGCAAGGACATAATGAAATGGAGTGTTTATATTAAACTCCTTCTTTTCCCCTTGTTTTTTCTTTCGGTCATAATTATTTCCCTGTATCACAAATTACTTTATCACTGTCTTCCTCCCCTTTTTTTTCTCTCTTTCTCTCTCTTTCTCTCTCTCTACATTTCTATATCTTCCTCTTTTCCTCGCGCAAATACCCCCTGGAAAATTACCCCCAAAGCCCCCCCCCCCCCCCAGGACAATTACCCCCCGGGAAATTAACCCTAGGACAATCGGACAATTAACCCTTTGGACAATTACCTCTCAAGGAAAAAACAAAAAAACAACCACTGATAATTACTCCCTAGGACAATTACCCCGTGGACGATTACACCTCACCCCCCCCCCCTTTGTTCATTACAGGGGAAGCCTAACCTGATAATAAGTTGGTTTTATTAATTCGGGGGGGGGGGTAAATGTCCAAAGGGGTGATTTTCAGGGAGGTGTCGTTGTCTTAAGGGGGTAATTTTCCCAGGGGTTAATTTTTCGGGGGGTAATTGTCTTCGGGGAATGGTTGTCCGAGGGGGGTAATTTTCCAAATGGGATTTTCTGGGGTAATGATTGTCCTTGGCGGCAATTACCTACTGGTAATTGGCCGGGGGTGATTGTCCAGTGAGTAATTGTACCTCTGGTAACTGGCTGGAGTGATTGTCCAGGGGGGTATTGTCCTATAACCGGTTTATAGGGCGAGGCTTAGCCAGTTGTAGACAAAATAAAGGCTTCTGTTTTCCGCTTTACATTAAGTTTACTTCATAAACATCATGCTATTTTGTTGTACCACTCCCCCTTTCTCTGTCTGTCTCTCTCTCTCTCTCTCTCACACAAACACACTTTTCCCGTAAGTTTTTATTTAGATCTCATTCAGTATCAAAAGCATACTAATAATTGTTTAAAATACATTTCTTTTTCATCAAACTAAAATAAAATTCATAAATCACGATCAAAAATAAATCAATTTAATCAGTTAATATAACTCAAACACAAACACAAACACACACACAAACGTGCGTGCCCACACATACTTCTCTCTTTCTCTCTGTAATTGTATATCTCTTCCTCTCTTGAGACTTATTCCGCACAAGTTTCCCTTTTCTCACTGCATTTATATGTTCTATTACTCTTCTGCGTTTCATTATGATAGCTCCCCAATTGTAAGAATATTACTATAGACAAATTATAATAACAGTATAAATATCATTCAGACGTAGTATTAAAAGTACTAGCAGCATCATCAAGCATCGTAATTGTAATCTTGATGATAATAATAATAATGATGATAATACTAAAAATGATAAAGATTGTAATAATGATGATAAGGCTGAGTAAAATTGATTCCCAGTTTTTTGTCTGGTTACATTTTACTTGATATTTGATATCTTTCTATACACACGCATGTCAGTGGTTCAATTTTAAAAATGATTGTTGATTCAGATTTCGTTTACACATTAACTACAGAGACTAAATACAAGGTGGCATTGCATTTTAAGATTTTTGTCAACACCTTGTTTAGATATCCTTAGATTATTTAGCCTTTTTAATTTCAGAGCAAAAATGTAAAATAACACCAATACATTGACAGAGGTAGTTTAAACGAAAAAGGAAGGGACCAGAAACTATTTTTTTCTTCATTTGGACTATTTATTGTTTATATCTAGGTACATACATGTACATATACATATACAAATATATTTATTGATTCGATTTGATTTCATTTGATTTATTTTTCCACTCAAATATCCAAGATTAAAGTAACATATAAACCATACAGTATTACAATATATAATAGAACAAATTAATTATACAAGTAACGAAAACTGATAAGTATCTACGAAACAAAATATGTTTGCAGAGTACATTTATGTTTAAGAATAACACAAAATATGTTTATATTGCTTGATTTAACTGAGAGGGGGGGAAAAGGTATCTCAGAAAAGCTAGGCTTGTATAGCGAGTTTTCCTGTATAAATTAAGTACTTGACAATTGTCAGCGTGCATCAAAACTTGCGCATGCCCACCCAGACAGACCCCAGACGCGTGGATGTACCCGTCCGCGTCGGATCACCCGGTCTTGCCCGCCGAGGCTCATTCCGCATAACATCAATCTTCCGTTGGCAGGTCGAACAAGATCTAGGCTTGTCCGACCTAGCAACCAGCAGTTTAAGCTATTGTACGCATGCATTTACACATATATTGAGAGGGGAAATGAGAGAACAATGGTTGCGTAGCTTACATCAAAGTTCTTTATTGCTTTACTCCCTTTTTGGAGAAAAAAATTAAAGGTTACAAAAATGTATCTGCCGAGAATCGAACCCGGGTCACTGGCTTAGAACGCTTATGATTTAACCACTAGACCACGGAGACAGGCCGGTAGCTTCGGCGACACCAGATTCAATTGACCGAGAGATTGACAAATGTTCAACCTTCATCTATTCAATGAATTCCTTTGTCGGGGGCAGGTTAGTTTTGAAAAATGGATCCAAGCGAATGCTTTGATTTAAGCTACGCAATCACTGTTCTCTCAATATATGATAGATTGAGAATTTATCTCTTATTGTTTTTTTAATAATTATTGCTATTCATATTTCCTTATGTATGATTTATTGTCAACAAGTACTTTTTAGTAATTTATGTTTGTAATGTTACCGAAAATTGGTTATACTTGTATAGAATGCAGAAGAGAATAAAATCAAATCAAATCAAATTTAATTCGTTTACGAAATTTTCAAATGAAAAATTACATTTGTGAAAGAAATATTTTCAAAGACACTTTTTTCATATCATTACTTGCAAGATATGCAAATTATATTACGTGCATATAATTACGCTAAATGTCAAGTAATTATTCCGCAAACGAAACGAATCAAAATGTTGTAATGAAAATTAACACGAATATAGTATAAAGAATAATTATAAATCTATGTTGGAAAAATGACAATGATATCATTATATTCACAGATGTCAAGTACATATCTGCGGCACTCTAAATATTTTTTTTATTTCTCCACTTTCCCTTAGGCCATGTACCTTCATGTTGTTAGGTTAAAGGTGTCACCCTGGACCATGGAACATGTTATTCTACCTTTAAAAAAAAAACATTTTTTCTCAATAAAGTCACTGAAATTATATTCAAATTTAGCAGCAAACCTTTCCTTTTAAATAATAATAGTGTAAAAAAACCTTTTGAAAAGAAAGTAAACAAAATATCACAATTTCATTCAAAAATGAGCTAAATCCGTTCAATTCCAAAAGGAGTTAAATCCATGTTTCATTCCAAAAGGAGCTCAATCCACAAAATCTAAAAATTTGATAAAAATCAGAAATAACTAGTAGATTTTTTTTTTCTTATCATACATTATTTGTCGAGGGCGACACCTTTAACATATTTAACAACATGAAGGTACATCGCTAAAAGGAAAGTGGAGAAATAAAAAAGGTGATTTACTCAGAAGTATCCAAAGTAGATTTAGCTCCTTTTGGAATGAAACCGATTTGGATTTAGCTCCTTTTGGAATGAAACATGATATTGTACCTACAATTTGTCATACTTCCTGATGAAATTTTCAACTGTGATATAATGCATTTGGTCCCCATGTAGGAAATCACTGGTGTACTAATGGGAGGGGGGGCTTGGGGGGCGCCAGCCCCCCCCCCCCCCCCCCCCAATAAAATTGAACCATGACCAAGTAAAGAAAGAGAAGAGAAGAAAGAAGGAGAAAAAAAGAGGAAGGAGAGGAAAGAAAGGAAAATAAGAAAAGAAAAATAGAAGAAAGAAAAAAAAGGAGAAAGAAAAAAAAGGAGAAAAAGGAAACATAAGAAAACAAACAAAACAAAACAAAACAAACGAAAGAGAGGAGAGAGAGAGAGAGAGAGAGAGAGAGGGTGGTATTAAGAGCCTAAGAGAAGAGGAGTGGGAGTAAGAGAGCAAAGGGAATGTTGGGTTGAGTCGCCACGTCGAAGGAGCAAAAAAAGATACGCATAGATAATTATGTTGCTGTGTTGGGTCCGCTTTGTCGGTATTCTTTCTCTATCTAGCTCGTGTACTATATCAATTTAGAAGTTTGAAGTCGGTGAGATGTTTAATGTTGGTCGGCCGGCAATTTGTTTTTCTTCCTACGAACTGTGACTTTTTATCGGACAAAGAAAAGAAAAAATTAATTCAGACAATTTATCTGATAATTAAATGACACTTCAAAGCTTCCGCGCTACGCGCGAGAGGGGGAAACTCTATTCAGACAAGGATTAAGAGTAAAAATTTAAGGAAACGCATCGTCTTCTTTTCCAAATAATTTAATGAAATGTGAAAGCAAGGATTAAGAGTAGAAATCAGTACAACAAATCGTCTTCATTCTCTTATAATTTAATGAAACGCCAAAAGCTTCCGCGCTTCGCGGGAGGGAGGGGGAGTAGGGGAACTGAATTCAGACAAAGATTAAGAGTAAAAAAATCATTTAAAGAATCGTCTTCTTTCTCTAATAATCTAATCAAATGTCAAAGCTTCCGCGCTTTGCGCGGGAGGGAGGAAACTGAATTCGGACAAGGATTGTAAGTCGAAAACAGTACAACGAATCGACCTCTTTCTCTAATAATTTAATGAAACGTAAAAGCTTCCGCGCTAAGCGCGGGATGGGCGAACATGAATTCAGGCAAGGATTAAGAGTCGAGAACGGTACAATGAATCGTCTTCTTTCTCTAATAAATAAATGAAACTTCATAGCTTCCGCGCTTCGCGCAGGAGGGGCGAAACAAGAATAAAAAGTCTAAAACGGTACAACGGATCGTATTCTTTCTCTAATAATTTAATGAAGTATCAAAGCTTCCGCGCGCGGGAGGGGGAAAACTGAAAAAATAACTATTAAGTTCCTAGACCCGGGTTTACAGGGTTAGATTTGTAGACATTGGGACATTGGCATTAATATATTTGTCGGTAATTGGTGGCTCGTTTTGAAGGTAATCGGTGGCCTCTCCCCCCTCCCCCACTGAAAAAGATCTAGCAACGCCCCTCATAGCAACACAGTTTATACACTCGATATAATTTTTAGTACAACTGGTGAAGTACCGGACCACCGTATTTGTGCATTGTGCGGCAACGAAGCATATACAACGTCTCACTTCCAGGAAGTGCCGGTGGATATTATTGCGCAAAATGTGGTTCTCAAATTGCAAAAGATTCCTACTCTTGGAGGGGGTAGGAGAAAGCAAATTTATGTCATATTACTCCAGGAAGTGCCTGAAAAGGCGTCTAATGTGGTTCTAAAATTGCAAATGCTTCCTACTCTGGGAGGGGGTCAAAACCCCCTCCCCGACCCACCCCCGCTTGGTCGTTCCGCTCCCTCGCCGCTATCGCTCTGTCACTTCATCAGGTTTCACATGTATTTGACCCCATGCCACCCCCGTAAGAAACTCCTGGATCCACCACTGATGCCCATACCAATTGAGCTTCGGGGGCTCCGCCCTCTGACCCCCTGATGGGGCTTTGCCCCTAGACCCCACTTTGAAACA
The DNA here is from genome assembly GCA_035222895.1 of Strongylocentrotus droebachiensis. Classification (NCBI taxonomy): domain Eukaryota; kingdom Metazoa; phylum Echinodermata; class Echinoidea; order Camarodonta; family Strongylocentrotidae; genus Strongylocentrotus; species Strongylocentrotus droebachiensis. Next base: position 152,639 of record JAVYIG010004430.1, read on the forward strand.
CGTTCAGCGGGGCCTGCATGTTAGAGTGGGGTGATGCGGATTTTTTTTCTTCAGCCCCCCCCCCCCCCCAAACGTATTTGCTCATTACGTCACTGTAGAAAATCATTATTTTAAGACAAAAATCTCAGTTTTTATAAAATATGGATTTAGCTCCTTTTGGAATCAAGCTCTTTAAATAAAGTATGTGATTTTTTAAAAAAATTCTCCAGCTGTTGCTAAATAATTGTATGTACAGCCTAAATGTAAATTAAAAGTAGTTATCTAATTTCAATTAACGATAAAATTATTAATTATATTGTACAGTAAACATTGTCAAAGCTGGAGAATGTTTTATACAAAAAAAAAATTTACTTCACAGAGTGCAAAATATACTTGGCCAATAACATGACACATGGTGCTTTACAACGGAACATGTAAATCGCTATGGTAAACACATATGAGATCGTCATTTCGTTGATCATTATCTAAAACTGATTAATGTTGCCTTCTGCGTAGAAGTCTCATGATGACTTGTGTACACTGCTGCTTGAACCGTCTGCTCATGAGAGTATAGATGAACACGTTGACGATATGGTTGATGTTACGAAGGGCATAACCAACAATCACGAGCAGATTGTTGAAGGCGCTTATTCGGAAAGCCCTGAGAGCCTGACTCGGGATATGAGTGATGATGATTCCTGGCAGCCAAGATACAAAGAAGATGATGGTGATGACGAGTAGCATGACTGTCGTCTGCCGTTCTTTGCGAGCGGCTGCCTGCATCGTCGTCTTCTTCTTCTTCTGTGGGCGCGTATCTTGGGGGTTTTGTCCTGGTGATCCTAGCCTTATCATCTGTGATTGGTTAATGTCTCCCTCGTGATCATTGGGTGTTAGTAGATTCATCGTGTTTAATTGCTTTGGTTGTAGAAGCTCATCATGTTGCTGCTGTTCAATTGACGATTGGTCTTCCATAGGAGGTTGGTGGGCTGACCCTAGTCCGTTCATTTCAACTATGCAGTCTTCCCGTCGTTCATCCGGAGCCACGCGCCAGGCACACTTAAAGAGCAACAGTGGGCGTCTTCTTGGGACCACACCTGATTGAACAACTTCCGTCATCTCATGTGAGGAGTTTCCTCCAGATACCGTGCTAATTCCTTGGACATGGTGACTTGTGGCGCCATTGTCTGAAGACCCTTCCGCAGGGGCATTGTTCACAGTCTCAGGCAGAGGAGGCGCTGCCATAGTCGCGCGGATCCGATTCTGTTTCCGTATGACCTGAAACACCTTCAGGTACAGAGCACTGGTGACCAACAACGCTATGAAGAACAGCATCGTGGTGATGATAGCGTAGATAAGATCAAAGAAAGGGAATTGATTTATGGATCGGACACATCGTACACCGGAAACAAATTGGCGCGGAACTATCACTAGAGCGAGGGGGACGCTGATGGCGATTCCCAGCATGTTGCAGAAAAGCACCAGAATAACAATATGTACTGATTTCCAGGACCAGCGCTGATCGAGCGGACGACATACGACACGAAAGCGATCAAGAGCTATTGCCGCCATGAAGAAAAGGGATGTATATCGAACATAACGAAGTGAAAATGCCTTTATCTTACAGAAGGTGTCATTGACATGATCGGGTCCTGTTATCATGACGATGGAATAAAAGGCACACATAGCGGCGAGGAGATCGATCACGGCTTGAAAGCCGATGAGAAGATCAGTGCTGGATCTCCGAGCGTACAGGTAGGAAACCACGATGATGATGACGTTGCCTGGGATACCGAAGACGACGAGAACGATCTCCATAAATAGGGTCACACTGTTGACTAGATTCATTATGTTTATCAGTTTGTTTGGATTCCAGGTAATGGTGATATAATAATTATTTGAAATTACAATCAATCCTTTAATTTTAAAAAGGTGAAGAAACATGTGAAGGAACGATTCAGCGAACGAACAATGTATCAGGCTTCACTTTGCTACAGAATGGAGATTGGATCTTCTCGATACAAAAGTTGTTTAGGTTATTCTTTTTATTTCCCCCAATTTTTGACTGCACACATTCTGTTGCGGCTAAATAAGACAGTGATTGCGAAATCATCTAATTCAGAGAGTCTCTATAAAGAATCATTATTAATATGCTCACAAAGTTGAAGACACGAATCGCTATAGAAAATGGAAATCCAGAAGAAGAAAACAGCATGGAATCCAATTTGAATATTGTCGAAATAATCGAAGAGCGACTAGATATGATTATTGCTCCAAAGCAAATTTGAAGAAGGCCAAAGACAATAATCAGATATTGTTGCGAGCAGTACAACGGCGAGAGTCGTATAGCATCACTAATCGTATAACATCGAGAATCTGATGACTTTCAACGTGTATATAGGCAATACTGAATGAGATGAAGTCGAAACAGAATATTAATAGGAGACATAACGAGATGGATGCTTCCTCTCACGATCCTTATATAAGGGGGTAAGCAAATGCTGGAAAGTGTGCGAAAAAGACAGTGCTCGTCTGTTATTGGATGTTTCAGAACAAAGGAAGATGATGGTGTTGATCTCGCTTCGCCTGACGTTCGTTCGCTGTTTGAGAAATGAATTATATTTATTTGTAGATATCAAAATCTGTTTGCTTTCATTCAAAATGGAAAACCGAACTCGTTTTGCTCATCTAATAATCCTCCCTAATATGGGTCCTATTTATATTGGCGTCGCAAGTACCGCGATAATGATCTAGTAAATCGAATCGGTTTCATTGGGAGTAGCGGATAAACAGGCAGGAAAAGAGAGATGAAATAGATATACACATCCAGACACGAGGCAGCTTTTTTGTTGTTGTTAAAAAAAAAATTCTAAAGCAAGGTGGGTCTTGCAGTCTGACGTTGGACAACGTGATTACGTGATCTTAATGCACTTCTTTACCTAATGTTTTAATAATAATATGGATATTTATATAGCGCCGGTATCCGCCAAGCTCTGACGCTCAAGGCGCTGTACATAATTATTACAATCTCGAACATATCACTTTCTTAACTAAAATGCAGGGTAAACTAAAACAACACAAATTATGTAATATTCAAATTGGAAATGCATGGTTCCCGTGACTATATAGATATCATCGGTGACGGTTGCAGGAGTATCTGGTGAGCAGGTTTGTCATGAGGTACTGACTAGCAAGTACTATAAGCATTTCTGAAAAACATACAAATTATGTCTCAAAAAGTCAATGGACTGGACAAAAAAACGATTCTAACATACTTCAGGTTAATCACGTTTCCAAAATCCAGAATACGAGTATATTATGTTGCGTCCTATACTGTGTATAAAGGACGGGTGGAGTGTGAAGGGGGTGCTCATTTCCATTATGCAAGCTTTGATCCACCTCTGATACTTCGATTGTTGCTGATTTTGTTCTTTCTAATGACATGGGTATTATTCACAAGTATGAGCATTGCATAACTTTAAATTCGTGCTTCATCTCTTCAACACGTTCAAGCGATTTGGTGGAGCACTTGATAATAACCTCTTAATCATTTTTATAGCTTTAGCCTTAAGCGAAAGACAACGGGGCGAGGGGAAATGGCAATAATGGCATTTGTTTCTTAAATCATGTATGATGGTAGGTTTATGTAATGTCATTACGCAAAAGATCTTGGATGAGAGGAATAATATTTATCGAATCATCTGCATAGGCTCGGAATAACTTTTCACCATTCCATTTCCTTATTCCGCATCTTCTACAAAGCGGAAAAACGTGATAGAAATTTGTGAATTTAAATCAAATAAAAAAAATACACAGAAGTGAAGTTACAAAGAAGACTATAATTTGATAAAATAAAACGAGAAAATGCGTAAGAAGATCAAAGCTCATCTTGTAATCTCTTGCCAAGTCTCTCTTTTGGGTCATTATGATGATGATGATTAAATTTGCTGAGATTGTTTATGTCTTTTGATCAAATTTCTTATACTCGTTGTCGCCATTCTCTGGCAGTCACCAGTACGTAAGCACATCTCATCGTTTTAGTTTGATTCGATTTGTTTCCTAGAAAGAGATAAGGTTTGGCCCTCAGCGATATTTGATAATTGAGAATTTATTTAATCTTGTCCTCAAAATAATGTGGAAATATGCAACTACAAGCAATAGGGGAAAATCAAGACAGAAAAACAAAAGTAGAATAGAAACATTTATGTATATAGTACGTACAAACAACCAAACCAATCATTATCGTCTGATCACACAACAAAGGGGTGTAACTTTACTCATAATCCATCTTCTCAAACTTCTTTTGTTAATACAATATCATTTTTCTACTACTCTATATCGTTTTCTTTCCTCATGTTCATTTCCTTGTTTCATTTGTAATTATTATCCTTTAGTGTAGTTACATTTTTGTCCACATGCTGTTGTCCGGCTCAATAAATCTTATAATTATACGAGATACAAGTCATGAGCATTACCAATATGGCATCATTCCAGAGTGATTGCAGTTCTTTTGCAATCTAATCAACAATATTATTGAACCAAAGAAAATTATTCCAGCGCAACGCTTAACTGAACCTTCGTTTATTTTTGTTCTATTATTTGTTTATATAATTATTTGGCTGATATTTAGTTATTATCTGTTGAAAGTAATTGCAAATCATTGAGACAAAATAAAAGGTTTTCTATCAATAAATCATGTAATATTGAAGGGACGTGCACGTTATTGCAATCTCTCTCTCTCTCTCTCTATCTCTGTCTCTCTCTCACACACGCACACGCACACACACCTTTCTCCGCTTCAACTGTTCATTGTGAATGAAGCATATACATTTATCATGTGTAACGTTGAAATATATTTCACTTATTTCATGACGATCTATTTACAAAGTGCAGCGGGGCGTATCTTTTGTCAGTACACCTTCATCATGTCACAGTAGTACATATTTTCTTCCTCTACAGCTTGTGAGTCAAAAAAAAGTTTACACTCAGAAAATTGCCATTTATTTTTAAATTCAGCTATGAACGAAAGGTTATCATATATGTTTTGAAAAAGTGTTATATCCCGAATCCTTTGTTTGTGTGGTATGTAATCATGCTTGGATCAAAATGAGGCATTTTTATTTATTTCTGATCTTTTGACAGGGTAGCCCATTCACCAGCAAGAAGTGGTCTTCCATGGGGCCCTGAATGAACATATTTACATCGTTTATAACATTTATACAGAACAGTTACAAAAATAATACTCGTTTGCAAAATTAACATAATTATCATTAACCTAGTAAGCAGTAATGTCAATAGGAAAATATTAATTAAGTCGCAATTATGTGAATAAGACATGTAAATATTACAAAACATGCACGTAGTGTATCTACGGCTGAGCCATTCACAAATTACAACTTTGTTTAAACAATCTCTTAAATGAATTGACAGAGGAAGCCGTTCTCAACGAATTATCTAGCTTATTCCATTCAAATATGGAAGAAACAATTGGGCTACACTTATAACAATCAGTGTGAAATCTAGGCACACGTAAACATCCACTGTTTATTTGCCTTGTATGATGCTCATGTACATCATTAGGATTGATTAAGCCTACCTGAAGGTAAGAGGGTGCTAAGTTATGAACGCATTTATATATCATCATAACGCGACTTAACTCAAACCGCTTGTCTAGTGTCATCCATTTAAGACTTGTGAACAAATCAGCCGACGGTGTGTCATATGTCTTGTTCAATATTATTCTTGCGGCCCTCTTTTGAATTTTTTGCAGCTTAGTTGTATGAGAATGAAATCGGTTCGACCTTACAACAGAGCAGTAATCTAATCGTGGCAACACTAGACTGTTATAAATTAACTTGAAGGATTTTTGAGGCAAAAAACTCTTTGCTCTCTTTATCATGCTAATGTTTTTCTGGGTAAGTTTACTTACGTTTTCGATTTGTTTAGACCATTTCAATTCTTCATCTATCAAAAGTCCTAAGCATTTGGTGAATTGAACTCTTTTGATCAAATTGCCGTTTAATGAAATGGTGAAAGATTCAATTTTCTTGAGATTAGCAGGAGAGCCTATTAACATGACACAAGTTTTTTCAGTGTTAAGAACAAGACGATTTTCCTTAATCCATGCCATGACTCTGTCTCGCATTGTTTGCGAGAGTTAAAAAATCGACTTGCGCAAAATTAAAGTGAGAGAATTAGTTGAATGTATCAAATGAAATGAGCTGGGGCGGTATTCTGAACCCTGTGTTATCTCTAATATTGTTGTATCTTTGGAGATAAGATAAAGTTGGTATTCTGAACATTGTTGTAACTTTTGTTGTATCTTTTGTTGTATCTTTTCTCTCATCTGTTTGGCCGCGCCTGCGTTCAAACTTTGGTGCGCTTGTAATTGTGCTTATTAGTAATAAAATGGCGCTTAATCCTCATTTGCATATACGCACGAGAGATAATATGACAAGATAATTGTAACATGCGCTAGGATATGACGATTTTAATGCTCTCATCTTAGCCAATATAGTGAAAGCGTGATTTGTCTTCATGATCCACATGCCAAAGCGCATATGATGACGCGCGTAATAAGCGCTCAAATCACTAATTACGCCCAAGATTAGTAAGCGCTAGGCGCATCTTCAGATATGGCATAAAGTATTCCTATTGGTTGACCTACTTATCATGCGTATATAAAACAAATTTTGATTGGTAGGGTCCATACAAATGGGCGTGTCAACAGTGGTCAAAGATAAGATAGAGGCGGTCCTTCAAGAGATAACACAGGGATAAAATGATGTTCAGAATACCAACTTACAACAATATTAGCGCTGTGTTATCTCTTGAAGATACAACAAAAGATAACACAAAACTTACAACAATGTTCAGAATACCACCCCACTGCACTGCATATGTTTTTTTCAGAAGCAAAGTCACACACACATGCACAAACGCACACACACACAATCACATAGCACATTCAGATGCAGACTGACCGAGTCCTTTGGGAGAAACAACAAACTTTCATTATGGCATTATGATTATTTGCGATTTACATAAATGTTCATTACGTAATAATGACTTGGCTGCGTGTATTTTTCATTTATCTGAGTGTGCGAGTAATTGGAAGTGTTTGTGTGCGTGTGTATGTGTGTGTATATATGTCTATGTATGTATGTATAAATATATACAAAGTTCAGGTATTGTTTTTTGACCCCGTAATTTCTTACCTCTTTCATGGACATTGCTATGTGAGAGAAATGCAAGCATATACGAAATTAGTAGTTCATTGATTGCTGTTTACTGTCATGGAATGACTCCTTTCTTGTTCTGAAAGTTATGTTTAAGACTTGTGACGAGACTAGAAGAAATAGTTCGGAGAAGAAGGGGAAGACGAGAGTTGTTATCTACGGAATGGCAGTTCTCCAACAGCGACGACAGTCGCTAACACTTTAGCAGTTTGCTTGCAGTTTCAGCATTTCTATGTTGAGATGGGAACTCTTTAGATAATCCTTAAGGTATGTTTATTCATTGAGTTATATATTTTATAATAGAGTGCTGTAAAATGCCACTGAAAGTAGTTGCAAGTTATAGAGATTACAGTCGCACTATGGAAGCGATAGCCTATATGAATGTGTGTAGTGACGTGAAACGAATCGCGAACATGGATTCGTTGAAAGTTTGATTGATAGTTTAGACGGTCTTTTGAAGACCTTTTCCTTTGTGAAAAGATAAAGTAGTTTAAAATTGATGGTTGTCAGGAAGATGATATATTAGTTATGAGCATGGGTAGACTTCGAATAGTTAAGACCAAACTATGTTTACTTGCGTATGTACGTGTGAAGGTATCTTAGTTACGAGAACCTCTTCACGCACGATTTAATGTGCGGATGAATATCATTTTAGAGATAACGTGATAAGTTCATGATAGTCTCGTTGTAGGGCTTGAGAAAGTTTCTTGTTTATGTTATTGATTATTCTGTTGTCTATGGTTATGCATTTATGCTTCTTTAAAGATATGTGGTTTATCGAAAGTTGGCATATTATTATAACTATAAAATTTAGATTTACTGACACAAGAATGGAACTTGAGTATATGTTGAAATTGGATTCCCAAGTGTTAAACGTATTGCAAGAACATGTATTTAGTGTTTTCATTTGTTGTATTTTGCAGGAATTATCCCACACAGTTGTTGAATTTCTCTTCACTTTCCAATGATGATCCACGACAGCGTCACAATAAAGGAACCAACATGAGTTAAACGAATGTCTCCTTTGTTTCATCATTGAATTGCAACGACGTGTTTAAAGCTAGAACTCACATAATGAGTCCGTATTCCATCACATTTACATTTACTATTTATCTCGATGTCATTAAGTATTGTGAACAAAACATTATTTATTGTCTTCCCATGCTCACTGTCTTCCATGAGTTTGGATTTAGAATAGAGTCGAGTTGCCAGGGTCATCTCGTGAGGTGGGGCTGGTAATTATAAAACATAGGCCTATATATATATATGTCTCTTTCGATGTGTCTGTATAAGCACTTTTAATTATGTCGCGAACCTAAATGTTTAAGCAGACTATTGCAACGGCTAAAAGGAAATAAAAGGTTTGTAGTTTAAATACCAATTAAAATTTGATAAAGAAAATTTGATATGATATTAAATGTGTTTGATACTGCTCCCTATATATAATGTATTGATGGAGTAAAATAGATGTGATATTTGCCGGTGACTCAGTTTCCATTTATTTGTATATTTTAAAAGTAACCAAAGTTCAAACTTTACCTTTTGTATATGTGGGGTTCCAGTGGCGTACGCAGGATTTTTTCAAGGGGGGGGGGGGGGGGGGGGGGTTTAAAATCGGGCCCAAAATTTCGCAACGACTCAGCTTTATTATTTTGCTCCCGAAAATTTGAAAAATCGTGCCGGCCGAAAAGTCGCTCAGTGGGGAGGGGGGGGGGGGGGGTTAAGCGCACACTTTTTTTTTTTTTTTGGAATCCCAAAAAATCGCAACGACTCAGCCAGCCGCTGAATAAGCGTGGGGGGGGGGGGGTCTCGAAATTTGAAAATTTGTTATTTTGTTTGGGGGGGGTAAGGTCACCTTTTTTAGGTCAGCTATTGGCATAATTTTTTTTTTATAAAAAAAAAAAAAAAAAAAAAACTCAAAAGGGGGGGGGGGGGGTTTCACATAAAACATACACAAAAAAAAAAACTCGAGGGGGGGGGGTTTAACCCCAAAACCCCCCTCTCCCTCTTCCTACGCGCCTGTGGGGTTCTGTTGGTTAAAGAACATAACAAATATGATAAATGTGACATATCTCATTTTGTATTACTTAATAAAAGTTGATAAAGAAATGTATTTATAGAGTTATTTTATTCATGTCTTCTTTAAAAAGCAGGGTAGGTCATTCAGTTAAAAAACTGATATACAATGACGCCCTGCTGCAACATACATAATACATGAACAACATCAGCAGCGACAACAAAGAAAAAAAAGAAAACGTTCAGCCTTAAATTCTAGAAAATTTCAACTTACATAATAAGTGACATATTATATAAACAATAAAATTGCGAGAGTTACAAAAGAAAGGTAATATAGGATAACAACCATGTGATTACATCACATTTATAACTACTTGACATTACTCTTTAAAGATTGAAAGACGGGGAGCTGAACATCTTGTGG